>JAEIIF010001468.1:0-12995 GCA_018874455.1 Drosophila trapezifrons
TTTTTTTTTGTAGGTTCTTAGTTTGTTAGTTTCGTTTAGTTAGTTGCTAGTTTTGGGTAAAAAACCAACCGAGAACACAACGAAATTCGTAACTGAACATACATATATAGAAGTATTATATATACAACACAAAAACCGGTGCAGAGGAGTAAAAAATTATAAATGAATGTTCTCGAACGAGAAACACAACCGAATGGAATCAAAACCGAACGAAAGCAACGAACGAACACGTACGACTGAATCGAGTGCGGCCGCACGGTTCCAGGACTTGGCCATATATCCTTGTTTGCCGCCTATATTGCCATATCGCCGCCACCGCCACCGCCGCCGCCGCTGCTATATCCTTGCATCCTTGTCGCCGGCGACCCCCAAAAGCGGCGATGCGCGCAACAGAGACAGAGCGATCCGGCGGAACGAAAAGACCCGTACCGTATCCACAGCCACCCCGTATTATCCTGGCCACACCATCTCCCTCGCTCGTTAGGTCTCTAGGCTATGGCCGTCTCGCTTTGCCGGTACACACCCTTTTCTTCGGAGAGAGCATGAAAGAACGAAAGAGAGAGAGAGAGAGCCAACACATAGAGAGAAGGCGAGAGAGCTGTGACGGCCAGAGAGCGAAAGAGCGCCTATTGGGCGGGGTGCAATGGAAAGGAGGCGAGGAGAAGAAACACGAGAGAGAGAGTCCATGCACTGCAAAAAAGTAACCCAAGTTTTGTGTTTTTTTTTATACAAATTTCAGTCCAAGGACTCTGACTTTTATCTTTATTTAATTAAAAAATTTGAAGTATAAGAGTATTTCTTATATTTAAAATATAAAATATGTTTTTATTTATCTTTATACTTTTTATTGTCCCTATTTTTTTTAACAGTGCTTTGTCTGGTGGATGGTGAAAGGGTATGAGAACTTGACTCGATGTGAATGATGCAAATTATATCAGGATGAGATAATGGAAAAGGACTCTCACTCTACCCAAAACTTGAGCAATGTTTTTGTCTGAGACCGAAGAAAAACATGAACAAAAAATAAACGAATCTAATGAACAAAAGCCTAGAGGCAAGGATAAACTATAGATACTAGAGAGATATTAGCCAAGAACTCGCTCCGTTAGACACCTTTTTTTTTAAGTAATAAAAAATCAGAAAACTTGTTTAAAAGACAAAAGGATATACAAATAAACTGTAAACTTAAAAATATATTTATTATCAAGATTATTATAAGCTTACAAAAAAATAGTGAGGAAAAACATATTTTTTTGAAAGAAAATAATCTAAATAAATAATAATATTAAATTAAATATATATATAAAAATATTTTTAATATCCTAAAAAAACTTTTGACAAAGCCACAGAAATAGAATATAAGACAGAAAGGATATATTTAAAATCTTCCCATTCATCTATAACGATTCTAGGAAATCAGACGCAGAAAGGCGAAAAGTTTTCTCTCCTGCTGTGCTTTCTTCTTCCATCTTCCCTCTCCCTTTTGTAGTTTTCCCTTCTCTCTGTTTTTTTTTTTTTTGTTGCATACTGAGAGGATGCAGGACCTGAGTGAGAGATAAGGGGGAGAGTGAGAGCAAGGACTCTCCTCTGTTTGGGGGTTGAGGTGAGGTGGTAAAAAAGAGAGAGCACCTTGCAGCCGAGGAATATTAATCAGGCGCACACACACACGCAAACACTTGCCTCTCTGAGGAGAAACAGGATCCTTCACACACACACAGGCACTCACACAGCTTCCGTGTTATAAATAATGAAATTTCAGCATTTCGCTTGACAACAGCAAAGGGGGATTTGTCAGGGGGTTGCCTAGGGTGTGGGTGGGTGTCCTTTCTGTGGCTGACGAGTGGGCGGTGTTGGGTGGCTGCCTGTGGGTGGTTCTCTCGAGTGGCAACCGTTTGCTTCGCTCCTTTTTTTAAGGACTCTGTGTGTGTGTGTGTACTGTTCATCCGTATTCCTTATTTCCTTTGAATTTCTTTCGGCCTGCGTTCTTCTTTGCATTTTTTTGTTGTGTTTTTTGCTTTTTTTTTTTTTTTGTTTTTCATAGGCTCTTGAAGATAATTCTGTTTATCCTTTGACCCAATTCGTTTAATTTGATGTGACTTGATGATGATGTTGCTCGTAATATTTCTTTCTTTCCAGAGATAAACGATTCCTGCGTTGAGTTGGGCAAAAATATGGGTAGGCGTGGCTGGGCCTTAAGTAAGCCAGAAAAAAATAGGGGGAAAGAAAATCATCTCAAATTAGGGTCAATTTAATCTTACTTCTAATGAGAAACCTCCATATTAAATGTGATATTTTTTGCGAGATCAAAAATGTATCGTAATTCATGAAAAATCCATAATTTCAAGCTCAACCGCACGGAATGCTGCACCGTGCGGGATTCCTTGCCCTGACGGGGGATTCCTTGGTCGCTCTTATATCTTTTACAATGTGTAAACTCTTCCATATTTCTTGGTTATTTTCCTAGGCTTGGCTAGGCCTTAAGTAGGCAAAAAAAAAAAGGAGGAAAAGAAAATCATCTCAAATTAGGGTCAATTTCATCTTACTTCTAATGAGAAACCTCCATATTAAATGTAATATTTTTTGCGAGATCAAAAATGTATCGTAACTCATGAAAAACCCATAATTTCAAGCTCAACCGCACGGAATGCTGCACCGTGAGGGATTCCTTGCCCTGACTTGGGAGTCCTAGGTCGCTCTGCTATCTTTTACCAATGTGTAAACTCTTCCATATTTCATGGTAATATTCCAAATTTATTTTTTCAATTATTTCCAAAAGTAAGATTTTGATTCGAAACCCCATTATTTTCTACTCTGCATGTAACTCGATCCAAGACAAAGCGAACCGCTCAGGTCAACCCTTCGTTGGTTGTGAAAACACGGCCGGCCATATGTCTTAATTTTTTAGGTAAAGCATTTTCCAATTCTAAAGTGTCAAAATGTTGAAAAACTTTTTGGACAGCCCCGAGAGACCGGAACCTGAAGAACTCGTTTCGCGGGGAAAGCTAACCCCGCGAGGAAAAACTGAAACACCGAAAACAGAACCAGAACGAATCGATTTGCATTTTCCATAAAAAAAAAAAGGGGGAAGATCCAACCACCGCAGGATCGAGCAGCATTATCCTTGCAGCTGCCGCGAATCGGGAATGGGATCGGGATCTTGAACTGCAATTTATGGCCACGGCGACTTATTGACATTATTATTGTTTATGTCTATATGCGTTTTTGCAGGGGGTTTTCCCTGCATCTAGAATTTCGCACACGGCGAGTTCTTTTTGTTTTTGGCACTGAGGAAAATGTGCTTGGAAAATGCTTGTGTAATCCCCGTGTGTGTGCCAGCCAAAGGGGGTGGAAAAATGGTTTCAATAGGGAAAATACATATGTGAACTTTTTAGTTTTATAGAAACTTTTATTCTAAACAATTCAATGTAAGTTCCTTTCAAGAGAAGGACTTCTTTTGTGTTAGAGAACGGGTACTCTCCTTTGTTTGAAATTATTTAAAGCACTTTCTTGTATTTTTAAGTATATGCTAACAATATCAGCTTGAGGTTTCTTGTAGCTTCAACAAATAATTGTAGAAATAACACGTAAAATCCCCTCAGAAACCAAAGAACACGTATATAATTACTTAAATCAAATACTAAACTAGTACAAACAACTAGAATAGAGCCAAAGTAACCATTGGATGCTACCTCATCCTGTTGCAATTCCCAGTAATTGCAATATTGCAAATTGGCCCCAATTATCTGCGAGCCAATTAGCAGACATTTGTATGAAACATCTAATGGGCATTAGATTTATCCTTTCTCTCTCTCCAGCCAGCCTTTGTGCGATTTTCCTTTTCAGCTGGTCAGGAAAATGGAACGGAGAATGGAGAATGGAAAATGGTAAATGGGAGTGAGGAGTGTGTACGTAGGTAGAATGCCACGCCCCTGGGTTGCTGCACTTTGATTGCCAACAAATTAATTTGCACCCCGAATTCGCTACAAATGATCGGGCATTGTCGAAGGGGTCAATGCACCCTGCATCCTGTATCCTGCATCCTTTACACACTGCACACTCAATTGGAATCGAGATTGGGATTCGAATCTAGCCAGGGACCAACCGCCTCGCCTCCGATTCTGATTGCAGCCAGGTAAGAGGACACCGAGATGCCCAATTAGCCAGGATTGTGTATATGGATTGAGTTCCTGGCAGATTTTATTAATGGGAATTTTTGCAAATATATTTAACAGTTTTTTAAATTTATTAACTATATAAATAATAAGAATTTTGTTAGGAGACTCACAATGCTAATATATTTCAAATGTTCCAACGATCTAGCTTATTATTTTTTGGGAATCTTCAGTGGCCAACACTGCCTTCAACCCTCGGACATGGCTTCATTAGGACGCCGCCGCCACCGCAGGTAAGCACTTTCGTATTCCAAATTTCACATTTCATATACATATATGTATCTTGTGTATTTCATATCTGTTTTCCATATAACACGAACATGACACAACATAAGGGTTGCCTTGTCGAAATGAGACGTTACCGAAAAACCGCTGCGGATCATAATTGGACAAACGGCCAGTCTGGGGTTAATTAACGCAGCTAACGAGCTGAAATGAGGAAAATTCTACCAACCAGAAACCACGTATGAGGAGAGCTGTTACAGGCACTTTAATATTATATTTTGTTGGCGAAATAAATATAAAGTAACCAAAAGGAGATTTGGATTAAAAAATAACTATATTTGGTAATTAAATTAAAGCTAATTGTAGTGTAAATAATATCATAAATATTTTATTTATGGTTTTTAATCTCTATTTTAATTATAATATATACCTAGGCTATTATATAAGTATGAGGTATTATTATTGAAAGACTTTTTAATTTCTCAAAAATAGTAAACAATTTTCTAGGGACCTATATTAATAAAAAATAATTCTTATTTGAATTATTTTCCGTTGGATGCTGTCTTGAACCTAGCATATCGAATATTTCATAAAATGCAGTGCACTACGATATCTGATCCTAATATATATACACATATATAGTCATATGTATCTGTATACAGCTGTTGTGTTCATTTGTATGAACCGTTTTGTCACCTGACCATAAAGAGATAAACGGAGCTGGAAAAGCGCAGCAGCCCACCAACACAGGCTCAGGCTCAGGCACAGGCACAGTGCAGCGGCACACGTACGCTTCCTGGCACCACCTGCAGGCCACCCCTGCTGCCCTCTTGCTCTCGCACTCGCTATCTCTCTCCCTCTCTGTCTGTGTAGGATATTGAACTCTCTCACACACGAACAGCAATTGCCGGCCGGCGGGCAGAAGGTCCTGCATCCTGCAGCATACCACCCACTGGGACACTGAGCGAAAATTTGCCATACAAAGTAGTTAGGAATGAGAATAAATAAATTCAAATATAACTATAAGAAATACAAAAACTAATTAGAAGTTTTTATAACAATTAATATTATTAAATACGAAATAATATTATTAGAATATGCTCCCTCCTTAGCTGCGATAACAATATGTGTAAATATCGATACTAGTCGATAAAATATCGATAGCAGTTTTGACATGAAATCGTGATTTATAATATGTATTTTTAATGCCGGAACTAAATATTAATGATTTGTTACTTTAAACAAATGTCCTTTAAAAATTGCTTAGATCAGAGACATATATTATTTGTAATAAATTTATCGATATTTCGATTACAAATTTATTTCGATATCTTTCTCAATTTTTTTTTTCTCTTTCTTTCCCTAACTCCAAATTAATATTTATAAAATCTTTGATTTATTTTTAAAACTACCAAATCTTTCTCCAAGTGTCTAGTTCCATGTATCTGGCTCTCTCTGGTGCCGTTATGCTCTCCCTTTTCGCTCTCCTGCCACGTGCGTGTGTGAGTGTGCGGTGCCTGTGTATTTGTGGGGCGTTGTTTTGATTTTCCTAGATTGCGCAATCTATGAACTCGCGCTCTCTCACCAGGAAGCGAAGTGAGCGCAGGAGAGCGTCTGCGCAACTAGATGCTTGTGTGTGTGTGTGTGTGCAGCGAGAGAGAGAGAGAGAGAGAGAGAGAGGAGAAGTGTAAGTGTTACAGTGGCGAAGGGTGTGAGGCAGTGGGTGGTGCCTTGTGGGTGGCAATGTCCTGCGCACAAAGCGCGGAAATTGAATTTGCGGCAAAAAAAGGCGCAAAAAAAAAAAGCGAAGGTAACGAAGAAAACATTGCATTTGATGTGGTGTAAGTGTATGCGAGTGTGCGTGTGTATATGCATGTATACGTGTGTGTGCGAGTGTAGCATAAAGCCGGTCGTTATGGCTTTGGCTTTGTTATTCCGTTAGCACGTAAAATGGTTTTTGATGTTTTTCCCTCCTTGCCTTTTTTTCTCTGTTTCTTTTTTTCTTTTTCTCTTCCTTTTTTTTTGCCATAAATTGCAACAGTTATGTTGTTGTTGATTTTTTGTTTTCCCCTGCTTCCTGTGTGTGTATGTGTGTTCACATACCATAACAAATGGCATTAGTAAGTACACGTCCATGTATGTCCAAAAAAAAAAATGGAGAAATAATAATAATCCAAAGAGCAAAATCAGCTGAAAGCGGAAAAAAAACAAAAACGAATTTAATTGTCCAGGCCAGACATTAACAGCAAAAGAAGATTAGAAAGAGACGGGCAGAAAGGGAGGCAGATAGAGAGAGAGAGGAAGGCATGGGAAGACAGAGAGAGGGTAACCGAAGTGGATGCGCCTGACATTAATGTAACAACAAAAGCAACGAAATTAAAGCTTAATCTACATAATTGAGACCGATAACGAGTCGTCCTGTTACGGCCGCAAAGGATGTCGACTGCAAGGGTTCCCTACAGGAAATAATAAGCAAAGTCTTAAATATTTTTATAAACTTGGAAAAGAAAAAATTTGGAAAACTCTATTTATTTGAAATCTATGAAAAATATGCTTAAAAGTATGCAATAAAAAGTGGAATATTTATTTTATGTAGCATACTTTTGGGTAACTTAAGAAAATATATTAAATCTACAGCAAAAATTATATTAAATAATTAATAATATAAAGTAAAAAATAATAATTAATAAAAATAAATCATAGAACTTACATTTTATTTAACAAACATTACTCTAGACATTTAATCTACATTAAAAACCCCTAATTTAACATACGAAACATCCTTTGAAACCTACTGCTCTGTCAGCAATATTTCCCCGAAAAAGATTACATCAAGTAAATCTTAAATTTACATTTTTCCAACCACCCCCGTGTTGAAAAAAGATCTGAAAACAGAAAACGAAAAGCGAAAAATGCAGAAACATGGCAGTTCCTTTACCCGCCACCCAAAACCCAAATAAACGATGCTGGGAGGGTGGCTTTTGTTTTTGTTGATGCCTGCCAACTTTAAAATTGCTTTTCAGCTCTTCGAAAATCCCCTAAAAGAAGGAAGGGCAAAAGAAAGCAAAAAAAAAAAAAAAAAACTTTTCTAATTAATTGTTTAGCACTTCATCTGTTTCTCGGAAAGCTTGGCGGAGGCTATGGATTGCATTTTCAGCGTTATTTGAACTGGTCCTGTATACATATAACATATAATTGCCATCTAAACAAAAAAAAAAACATAAATAAAATGAAAGAAATAACCCTTTCCAGTCGGTCCTACTACCCCTTTTTTTCGGCAATTGCAACCGGATGCTGTCCATTTCAATTATCGCCGTGGAGTGGTGCTTGAATTTTGAATTTTTACAACCATTGTGTATTCCGCCAGCCTCTGTGTTTTTCCCCGTTGTCAGTTTGTGAATATTTGATGCTTGCCAAAGGCAGCGGCATAAGCATCAGCATCAACATCAGACTGTCCTGTCGGCCAAGAAAAATCCCCTACCTGAAGCAGACTTGTGCAGACTCTAGTTAGATTGATAAATATATAATTGTATATCTTGTATTTTCTTTGAAGTATCTTTGCTTTGTTCTAAAACAATAATTTTTCTTTATTTATTAAAAATTTATTTAAAAAAGGAGCCTAAAAGTATGCTCCAAACAACTCGTCCTTCTATCATTGCATACTTTTGTCCTCTTTTTATGACGATTTCAAATCTCTAGAGATTTTAACGATTACTTTCTTGTATTTCCTTGAAGTATCTTTGGTTTATTCTAATAACAATAATAAATATTTTATTATTAAAATTTTATTTAATAAAAGGTGCCTAAAAATATGCTCCAAGCAACTCGTTCTTCTATCATTGCATACTTTTGTCTTCTTTTTATGACGATTTCAAATCTCTGGGATTTTAACGATTACTTTCTTGTATTTCCTTGAAGTATTCTTGCTTTGTTCTAATAAGCATAACATTTCTTTAATTATTAAAATATTATTTAACAAAAGGTGCCTAAAAGTATGCTCCAAACAAATCGTTCTTCTATCATTGCCTACTTTTGTCCTCTTTTTATGGCGATTTTAAATCCTTAGAGATTTTAATGATTACTTTAAAGAAATGCCCAGAGGTATCATGTCTCTCTTTGATTTTTAAATCTCCAAGGATTGTAAATCAAGCAACTATTTCTCCGCGTGTAGGGCAATCGCCCAAAGCGTTTGGCCGAAGCTTAGCGAGAATTGAAATATATTTGTTTATGGATTTCCATGTGGTCGGTCGGTGTGTTTTTTAGCAACTTTTTTGGCCGGTCGCCGGTGGTGGATCGCTGCAGTCCGTCCATCCATCCGCTTGATTTTTTGGGGGGTGGTGATGATGGCTGTCCCGCTGGTCCTGCTGGCCGATTCGGTGGTGGAAAGTCTGCTTTTCCGAAGTGCACTTCAATTGCATTAATTAAAGAAAAGCAAGAGCGGCGGCTAGGCAAATAAACTTGTATCCCCTGGCAACGGCAACGACAACGTTGGCGGCGTGGGCTTTCACAAAAACTTCTCAATTTCATTTGCAGACTCCGATTCCCTGTGATGTGGAAATGCCTCTTGTTTGATGTCAAAACGAGAGGATTAGTTGAGTATTTTTGCATTTGCACTGAAGTACTTTAGGTATTCAGTAGGGAAGTTAAATAGTGAAACTGTTTCATTCAGGGAAAATTTTTTTGGATTTTTTAAGAACATTTTATTCAAGAAATTGCGGGGGAAGCCATAAATCACTAACATTTTAAATTAAATCAGTTGAAGAAGAAATCTATTATACATATAATATAATAGAAAATATATATATATAAAAGGTACCTCTATTATTAATAAAAGGGAACCATAAGTTATTTATTTGTAATTAAAAAGGAGTTTTCTAATGTTTCTAGTCTTCATTTTTACACCCGGAACCCATGGAGTCGTATAACTTAAAGCTTATATATTTATCAGCAACATCAGGCGCATTGATTCAGCCATATGAACACCTCAGTCTCAAAAGCCAGCATTATTTCTGTATATTTATCCCATTATTTGTCTGAAAACCCATTCAGCTTGTAACATAATATTTCCCCAGACTTAATCTACTCATTATTTAGTTAGAAATAATTTCTAGAAATAAAAATAACTTCCTTACACTGATTAGTTTTTGCAAATTAACAAATTCCAGAATTCCTTTCCATCCCCTTAATTCCACGAAAATGAATCATTTTTCCCCGAAGTACATTTTCCGCAGGCATGGCATCCATGTAACCGTATTTGCCAGCTGCTGTGTGTGGCTGCTTGTGTGTAATCTGTGCCATTTACCACAGATGCATTTCGCTTTTCTCCAACTTTTCCTGCCGATTTCCCACAGCTTTTCACTGCGAAACAGTAGTGGGTGGAAAATAAGGAAAGCGAGGAAATCGAGGAAAGCGAGGAAAGCGAGGAAAGCGTGGAAAGCGCAGCGCATGCGTCATATTGATTTTACATCCGCTGGCCATGCCGAATTGCCGTTTCCGGCTCGCAACTTCAAAGGGAAGCCTCCAATTTGCCAAAATGCAATATCCTGGCGTAAAACTCGCCAAGGCTTTCCTTTATTTTCCCATCAACTTGCGGCCTTTCTAGGGACATTGCTCATACGACCCGTGTTCGCAAATCGAATTAGCCGAGAGGCAACTTAATTACGAAAAAGGGATCAATTCCCCTTTCTGCAAAAGCTATTGAAAATGAGGCAATCTTTTCACGGCATTCTTTTCATTCAACGTCAGACAATGACTCAAGGGACGGGTCTTTCTGAATAGAAGCTGAGAAGGCTTAAAAAAATATATATATACCGAGAGAGATTCTTCCAGAAGTGCATCCCTGAAGACAGGCAATTAGAGTAGAAAACGCATTTCTCAACGGACGGAATGCAATTTCGCTTGTCCGAGGGAATTGCATTCAATTGCGAATTTAATTGACAAAAGAACTTGGCGAGGGCCAGGACCATAAGCCCTTAAGGAGCTCAGGACATCAGCCAAGGAAAATGGCAAACAGGAAGAAAGAACACAAAATAAGAACCACGGAAGAAAAAAAAATTAAAAATAAAAAAAATGTGAAACAACAATGGAAAAAATCCCAAAGAAGAAAAGCTGCTAGAAAAAAAATGGCACAATAAGAAAAATGCAAGGGGAAGACGGGAAAATAACTCTTTTGAAATTGAATTTCTTCCGCTGAAAGCCTTAATTTTCTTGGACGTCGTTGCGTTTTTGTTCGACGCAAAAGTTCTAATACAATCTTGCTGGCTCTTTCTCTCTTTACTTCAATGCAGTTTTCTCCAGCTTTTCCCCAGTTTTTACTCAGTTTTTCCTCAGTTTTCCCTCAGTTTTTCCCCTATTTTCCAAGTGGGCGTGGCCCTGGCAGTGCGTTTTAATTTTCACAGAAAACCGCAAAAAGGAAAAGGCACCCAAAGACACCCATCCCGATGTATGAATAGTGTGTGTGTTGAATGAAAGAATTTCACTCAATTTTCCTCAATGGAGGCAACAGAGTGTAAAGGGGAGAATCCAATTTCTTATGAAAACGGCAACAACGTGGGAAGTCGAAAGCAGCTTAAAAGTATGCTATAGAAATATAGTTATACCAGGATATTCGTATTAAGTTGGTTTTTCTTCAATAAAGAAGGTAAAAGTTCTTGTATTTTTCAAGTAAGTGAATTAATTTGATAGAAAACCTGTTTCTTTGTTTAAATATTTATCTTATTTCATGTATTTTCTATTAAGGATTTGTATCGTATCTATTACAGCCTTTAAATTGTTATCTCATTCGCTTTAGTATCTATTCCTTTGATTTAATTCCTTATCTCATCGGATCTGCTTTGCTGCAGCTTTTCATTAAGAGCTCCTGATCCATAATAATCCCTGGAACTCATCTTAAAGCAGCTTGGCCTGCTGGAGTCAGCCAGCTGAGAGACATCCAACGATGTCGGTGTGGGCGACGACGTCTCAGTGGATGGGCCTATGAATGCGGATAAGGATGAGGATGAGAATGCTGGTGGACGGATAATGCTGGTGGAGAGAGTGGCGCCGTAGTAGTAGTATTATCCTGTGGGGGTGGCAACGGTGGCTTCTGGGCAGTTCCATCTGCTCGAGGGTGGCTCCCGGCTGACTGGGCAAGAAAAGTGCCAGCACTCGTCCAAAAGTTCTGCCAGCATTTACATGTTCTATAAGCCATATCTGCCATATATGCTATATATATATGTATGTACACTGTGTGTGCTATTTTATGTGCAATTTTATGTGCTCACAGGACGATAAACACGAGTCAGACAGAGGGAAAGCTGCATTTTCTATTATGTATTCGTATTAAATATGGATGCTGCAATATATGCATTGTCAGTTTGCCGTTTTGTGATATAATCCAGCTGCTCTCCCAGCCCCTGGGGCCCGGGGCAAAATCCGATTTATTTAATTTTAATGTCATGGCAAACAGCGAATGTCCTTTCACTCCAACTGAAACCCATCCATCCTCCTCCCAGCCTCCATTGGAACTGTGTGCACTTTTCGCCAATGTTGCATTTAAATAATACATTTTTTGTGTGCTGTCGGCTCTCACTCTTCATATTCCACATCGACTGGCAAGCTGACATTTGGCATTTATCAACTAATACCACTGATTATTATTGAATTGTTGTGTAGATATCAGAATCAGACACTTGTATAATGGGATTACTCTTATAAACTGACAAGAAATTAAGTGCAAACACTGACTTTTCAAGGCTCTGGCTCTGGCACTATTAATTATTCAGTCAAGTTCAAAATTGTTGGACTCGAAAACAAGCGAATAGCCAGCCATCAATTATGAATGAGCGCGACATCGGGACATCAATCAAAATTGCGCCATTTTCGCAATGACAAAATAACAGTGATTTTCTCGATTAATTTGTGCCAATTTAAAAATCGATAGAACTGCCAGGAAATCGGTGCGTTGCAAGCCCCCACAACCATATAATGTCACCGTCATCCTGCTCGTCCTCGTCCTGCGAATGCAACGCAACCAGACAGGCGGGAGGAAGAGGAAGTGACTGATTGGAGGAGGCGGCGCGAGGACGGGGCAATAATCGTCGATGGAACAACAATGCAATCAGCGAACACAATTAATGCACAAATTGCTTGTAGAAGAGCGATGTGTGTGCGTGTGTGTGCTGTGCGGTGGCAACGACCACAAAAATGGGGTTTCCCCTCACATTGCAGTTGAGAATTTACCGAATTTTCGCCATTTTCGCAATTGTTGCAATTTTTGCAATTTCAGTTTTCATCATCAACATCATCGTTGTCATCGTTATCGGCGGCAGGACCATTGTAACGGAAAGAAAATTGGATAATTGCAATTTGCGAAGAGACCGAATGTGTTATTATGATAAATGTCAAAAAATGAAAATGAACCGACAGTTCAATTATGATACTGTGTATCTGGTTTTATTGGTTTTTTGAGCTTTTTCTATATTGATCTTCTTTTGTGGTTATGACACTACATTAAAAAACTTCTTTAATTAGAGTTTTCACTAGAGGCTTGACAGCAATATAGGGTTTTACCTAAGTGCGAGCAAGACGACTATAGGGCACTTTCAATGAGAGATTAAT
>JAEIIF010001520.1:0-44039 GCA_018874455.1 Drosophila trapezifrons
ATTGCATACTTTTAGACACCTTTTAAAGTGATTTAAAACCCCTAGTGATTTCTGAAGCACTCCAGTATATATTACTTTACAAAAAACACATCTTTACTATGAATTCCAGATGTCAAATATTTTATTGCATACTTTCAGACGTGTTTTTAAATGATTTGAAATCCATAAAGATTTCCTTGGCAACCCTAATAAGATCTCATTTACATAATTATATTTAAATAATAATATAATGTAACTGATGTGGACTAAGTATCCTTTTTTACATAATTCTCTGTGAATTTTGTAATTATTAAATTGATAAGTTAAGAACTAAATCTAGTTCTGATCGAGCTTATTTAGGGGTGCCACTGAAAACACGATTTATTTAAAATTCCTTTAAATAGTGTCAATACAATAATTACTGACGATATCCAATGTAAATTTGTCATGTTTTGTACGGTGTACCATGCTGTAGCATACTTTTGGACGGCATTTCAAAGGATTTCAAATCGGAATTTAATTTAATTTTATTTAAATATGATTCAATGATGAAAGATCCTCTGAAATAAATTTTTTTATGGTTTTCGTGTGGGATACCTATATAAAGAGTACTTATTCTTTCACTTATTATTTCTCCGAGTGTACATAATATACGACCTGCGGCTTAGATCGCATTATTTGTGCAAAAAGGAAAGCCAAATGGAGAAGGAAAAAATTACAGAATATTTGGCCAGAGATTCCATTCAATTTTAGTTTTGGCTTGGAACTGAATGCCACTCAAATATTTCTTCTTATTCCTCCTCTTCCTCCTCCTCTGCCCCTACGCACACACACGCAACACATAAGCCCGCACACACACACACGAACGCAGAATATTTGTGTCTCATTTCCGTATGCGCTTAATTTCATTTTTCTGCTTCTGTCCGCCTTTTGCTTCCTCTCCTCCTCCTCCTCCTGTGCCTTCTTCTCCTTTTCCTTGTGCTTCCCTCTCTCTCCTTCCTCTGCTCCATCATCATTATTCCCACATCCCCGCCTCCCCCCACGCCATCGTTTTGCTGCGGCCACACTTTTTCATTTTTGTGCAAATTCTATGAAAAATTTTTCCATTATATACGTATACGTATATCCACATATATAAATATATATATATATATATAAGGAAAGTTTGCTTTTTTTTCTGTTTGTTTACTAGGCGCCCCAGCTGCCACCCACTACTAACACACACACACACACAACCCCATTGTGGCGCACACGAAAATTTATACAAAGTCATCCGATTTAAGGAATACAAATTTTGCTTATTTTCTTGCCAGTGTGTGTGTGTGTGAGTGCGAGTGTGGGTGTACACAGAAAACTTTTTGCGCCTCACAAACACACACACACGCGAATTTCACCTCCCCCCTCCCCATACTAACCCCCCAAAACCATCACTTGAGCCGAGCATAAAACTTATAAAAATTTTCTTCAACATGACTTGGTAAAATAAATTTGATTCTCAAGAAAAGCAAAAAGGAAGGACGGGCGGAGAAAGTTGTGGGGCGGGAGGAAGGGGGGTGAAAGCCAGGAAAATGCCAGGGAAAATGGGAGGCAAAAATCGGAGTGGGGGGCTGAAAGGAAGGATGAGAACATTTTTCGAAATAAACCGAAAATTTCTTTTTCCTATTTCAGCGCAGGCAAAAAGGAGAAAAGCCGAAGGAGGAGCAGCTAGAAGGGAAGGTAAAGTGACAAAGCAAGGACGAAGTAGTCTATACCCTTCACTTTTATTTATTATATGTATTTAATGAGGTTATAATAATTATAACAAAATGATGTAATATGTTTAAGATCAATAATTCGGTAGGAAACTATTTTTTGGTGTATTAAAAAGTTTAAGATATTGTGTACTTCTCATTTATATTATAATATTTTTAAATATTAATTTCTTTAAATAAATACATTATTATAAATTTAAAATAAATTAAATCTATGTCGGAAACTATTATTTATTATATTTTGGAATAGTAACTTGTATTTTAATGGGGTTACGATAGTTTCAATATGATTTTTAATAATAATAATATTTTGCAAGACCTCTACGTCAGCTAAGGTTTCTCTGTAGTAAAGCACAAATTTTAAATCGCGAAAGATTCTTTTAAATGCATTTAAAATATCTCTAATAGTATTATTATTATACAAAGTTTACACAGACTTTCCCCTGTTAGCTAAGAGAGATAACTCTCTGGTCTGCCTGATTTCTTTATATTTTTTTGAGAAACAAAAACCTAATTAAAAGTCAGTGAGTAATACCTTTATAAGAAACAGACAACCTATATTATAATACCCTTTGCAAGGGTATTAAATGGAGTTGGGGCTTATGGTGTTGTGGGTGGCGCGGGTGGCACAGGAAGAGTGGAGGAAAAGCGAAAGAAAAGAAAAATATTCTCAACTATGCTGCAGACATAAATTAAGTTTCCATGGTTGGAAATTGGTTCTCTTGCTACATGTTGTCGTTGTTGTAGTTGTTGTTGACTTTGCTTTTATACAATTCAGGACTTCTCCCCGCCGCCGCCGCTCCTTTTAACCCCTGACCCTTCCGCCTGGTACTTTGAGGAGTTAAGCAAAAATGCCTGCCAGGATGTGCGCATTTCTCTTGAAATGCTCTCGGTGCGAGCGTATCTATGTGAGTTGGTCCTGGCCGGGCTGAGGCATGTCTGTGTGGGCGGCGAGTGTTGCTTGTATTTTGCTTGGGATTTTTATAAAGCCTAAGGTAGTTTGATGTTATTTTATTTGATTTTTTTCGCCTGCCTGCCTTCCATCTCGGATGCTGGAGGATGGCCGAGAAAAATGTTCCAAATGAAAATGCCAACAGAGTGTAAACAAAACCATGTACTTCTTGACTGAGTGTATATATACTCGTGGCCGTGCATGTGTATATTGTATATTTTCGAGACTCCACACCAGAAGCGGCTAATTTGGCAAACCAACATATCAAACCAGTCCTCGGGTGGAGAGGGCGAAGTGAGAATATAATCTTGACACTGGCCTAGGGGAAACCAATAACGTCAGATTGGTTTTGGCCCAAGTTCCCTGGTTAAGGGTATTTCACAAAATCTGACATGAATTAATATAGGATTGAGATAGCAAGGAGCTAGAGGCTGGTGAGGACTAAAAAGAGAGCCTGCCATCATTGATCATTCATTTGTAAATTTGATCTTTTAAGATTACTTTATTTTTCTCTAAAGTTTTAATATGGAAGATGATTCAATTACTCTCCAAATTACATAAAGAAACAGATCTGATTAAGCGATTATATTAAAACGAACTGATTTTCTATAACATAAAACTAACCACAATCAATTTATAATATTTATCAGCCTTTTTATTAAGTATTTAAACTAAATACTTTACACTTCGTTCAACGTTTATATTTCTTTTAGAAATTATTATCTAAGAGATCACTAGAGGCTATTACTCCACTTAATAATATTTAAACATATGAAATAATGTATTTATAAACCTACTCATTAATTATGTTTTGTAAATTTCTTCCACGATCACTAAATATCACTATTTTCCGATGCTTTCTTATTGTCACTGGTTCTCACTGAATATTTCTTGCAAAACCATTTCAAAGGCAGTGATCACTTGAAGCTCTCTGGTTATGTTTCCACTTTTCTGCCAAGTCACTTTTGCGCATGTGCACTTGGCTTCGTTTCAGTTTCCGCTTCCGGTTCGTGTATTTTTTGGCGTGTGTCGGGATCGTGTCCTGCCAAGTGGCTAGCTCGTTGTCAACTGCCGCATGACGCGGCGGAATAACAAAAAATATCGGCTATCAATTGCCAGTTGCCGGTTGAAAATCAAAACAGCAAATAGCAATGATACTAAAATCACAACCACACACACACGAGCGAACCCTAACCCTCTATATCGTTTAATAGTTTTTCCATAAATGCACACACACATGGAGAGCCGCCGCCCGAAAAAAAAAACCTCAATAAAACACCCCAAAATATCAAAAATCATAGAATTTCCCTTAAAAAAAAACAAGTCCACACACAACGCGACAGCGCTGCCCGGAAAACCATTATTGCTCCGCCCCTTTTCCTTTTTCCTCCTCTCTCTTTTTTTTTCTTTTTTGAAATTTTCACTAACCACCACAACTACAACTACAACTGGCGATGGAAAGGGACGGCGAATGAGCAACAACCGCGCAACTTGGAATGTTTTTCCCCGATATTATTCTGTTGGTGTTGTCGTGCCAATTTATCATTGTTCGATAGGATTTTCAATTTGTTTTTCCTTTTTCCTACTGCAGTAGCAGTGGCACTGTCTGTGGCAGAGGCAGAGGCAGCAGCAGTTCGTGTGCCGCCGCCATCGTTGTTATTGGTGTTCCGGCAGCGACAGTTATATTTTTGTTATTTTAATTTATGCACTCCCAATGGCAAGAGTCACAAATTCTTGGCTCGTTCGGTAACGGATCCTTTGAAGTCCTTGAAGCTGACAAAGAAGGGAACTTCTTGACTCGAGTAGTTCGGAATTGAAGGAAAATAGCTGGGAGAAAGGGGTTCAGGGTTGGTTTGCCGCTGGAAATTGGATAATTGAAGGGTTCTGCGAGGATCTAGATGTACAGCCAGATAGGGAGGTAGGTACCTTTTATTAAAGCCATTGTTAAGGGATTTTACGAAGAGGATTTTTGAATTGTTCTTTAATGATGTGATTACCGAGAGTTATTGTAAGAAAGACTTTAAGGATAAGACTAAAGAGTGCGTGACATGGCTTCAACCATAAAAAATAAATAAATAAAATCGAATTCTTATGCCTACATATGTATATTCCAGCTAAAGGGGAAATATGGAATTCTTTAGAAATCCAATATGGGTGTTGACTCTATATATTCCCAAGAAAAATCTCTCATTCTTTTGTCACTACATAACATTAATTGACTTGTCCACCCTGATCAATTTAAATGAATTTAAATTAATTATAACCTCTTAACTCAATAAAAATTAGTTATAAAAAGCGTGACAACAGTTAATGACACTTCTAGAAAACTGAGAAGTTAGACAGAAATTTCGTAAAAATCCAGGGCTAAAATGTATTTGGAAAAATCATAATAAGTTAGATTATAACGTAAGGCATGCATTAATAATTATTTTACATTGCCTTAACGAAGTATAAATTAATTAAAATATATGATTAAAATGGCTCAAGGTAACTATTGATCAAGTTAGGGTTTCCAACTGATTCCCCGAAGGGATTAGGCCTTGTCTCACTGCACATTGCCATAAATCTGAGTCAGAAACTCGCCCCAGAGAAGGAGCCGGTGATTGTTTGCTTTTTTGCCGATTGACGGATTGACTTACGAATGGATACGAGATACAAGATACAAGATACTCAATGCAAGATACTCCTCGTGTGCAGGTGCATGTGTGTGCGTGCGGGTCCAACCTTGGCCACCCCCTTGCCCTCATCATTTCTCATTTTCTGTTTTCCTTTTTCCACACACACACACACACGTTCGGCGAAAAAGCGAAAGTGAAGTCCTGCGAGCGCGTCCTTCGGGATCTGCGCCTGCGCCGCCAAAGGTGACTCTCTATGTATTTTCGGAGCAGAGCTGAGCAGCCGGTGTCATGTGTGGCCTCCACTGGCCACAGCCGGTTGAAGGAACGGGGCCAGCGGAGCAGTAGTGGGGCCGCCAGCAACAGTCGGCGGAGGGAGCAGTCATTGGTCGGGAATCGGAATCGGCATCGGAATCGGATCTGATCGGACCTCACCCACCACCCACTGGGCCGGTCTGCTGGTCTATTTTGACCTGGTCGCCGACGTGGTCGTGGTCAAGGTTTTCCCATCGACTTTCACTCTCACACATGTCGGCGCACTTGTCCACGCTGGCATTGCCTTTGCCGGCACTTTCACTTTCGCTTTCACTCACTCGCACGCACACACACACAAGCACAGACGAACGGGCACCCCCCGAAAAAAGGGGAAGCCCCTGCGTAGGCGCATGTCCTTGCGGGGGTGGCGGAATGTAAACAAAACGCAAATGTCGCGGTCAAGCTGTTCTAAATTTAAATGGACTGACATTTTGGGTACTTTAGTCGAGTATTTAAATGGGAAAATGGAAAATGATGAAAAGTCACTGATGAGGATGCTTGCAACATCCGAAACATATTGTTCTTGCAATGGAAACGGGTTCTGTGTGAATAATAAACTAAATATATTATTAAAATATGTATAATCAACGCTTACATAGAGCTCTAGTAATTTATATAAAAATAGTAAGCATTTAACATTTCTTTTTTGTATTAAAAACTCTAAAAACCCTTCAAACTATCTAGAGACTAAAAAAATAATCATTTTTGTCAACATGATTAGTATATTATCAGAATATTAGTTATAAGTTCTTGTCTTTAAAATAAGCATTTTATTTTGACTTAGTTTTTAAAAAGAACCCTATTTTTGAGAACTATAAAAATAATCTGTTAGCAAATACTGCCAGGAATAAAGTACTCTCAGTATCCTATATTTTTCCATACAATTTATACTTTTAAATTCATTTTGGTTCTCTTTATTAACTTCTAATGCGAACACCAAACTCAGAATCCAATTTGTGTCACACCTTTCAGCTGCCTAAAGGATAATAATAGTTTGTGCTAGGTTGCCACCACCGCCCAACCCATTGGGCACCAAAATAGTAATTATTAAATTTAAATTCGAGCGGAGGGCAAACCCACCTCGCACCCTTAACGTCGAACTGTCGGTTTTATGATTGATACGCCCCTGTCGACCCATATGCCACACTTACACCCACGCACTCACGTGACAGGACACCCCCGCCCTTAGGTCGGTATGCAATTAATATTTCGGACGAAAATCAAATTGAAATTATGCGTGGACTCAAAAATGTAAATGGGAAATGGAAACTCACCCTCGCAACGCCGGGAGTAATGATCTCTGTTGGTTTTTCCTGAGAGTGCGGGGGAGGAAATTAACGGGAGGGGAGAGGATATTTCGGTGTCGCCTTTCCCCGGGAAATGTGTGTGCGACAAATTGCTTTATTAGAAGTGCAGAAGTTACGCTTAGAAGTTATGCTTAGTTTCTTTGATGTGCTAAGATTGGGGGTGTTGCTTTGAAGTCCTGAATTAGGAATTCATTCCTTGAAGCAGTTTTTTTTTATGGTTTTCAAGATATAAGATATAAAAATGAGTAAAGCATTGAGTATTTTTCTAGATATTAAAATTGAAAAATGTATTCCTTTCTTGGGTAATCTAAAAATATTTAAGTTTTATTTTCCTTTTATCGATTGGGAATCACAATCGTATTAAAACCTTGTTAAGTGTCAAGCTCTGATTGATATCTTGTAATTAGAAGTATATAGTAAGTATAGCCTGTCACCTTGCCGACAGTAACTACCTTTTAATTACGCCTCGTATTAAATAATTGTAAGTAATCGGAGAAGTATTGTGGCCATAATAAAGGAACCATAATAATTGAAAATAAACCCCGCCCGAGTTCTATCGAAATCGTAATCATCCGAAATGTCAGAGTTTCGTGGAATTTTCTTTCCCTTTTACGCAGGACAAAATTCTTGCGCCTAAAGCTCTACAAGCAAAAAAAAAAAAGGAAAAAAGAGGAAAAACATTTCCAGTTTCTATGTGCCCGGCTCATTAGTAAGAAATCTCATTAGAAACCAATGAACGCGCACAGAAAACAAACACACATACTGTCCAAGAGTGTGTGGGGGGGGGGGAGGATAACTAAGGGATGGGACACCTTCAAAATCGTTCACCGTTCACCGTTTGATATTTCTCCATCATTTTCACTTTCACATCTCCATGGCGCATGGGCCACGACGAAGTGAAAAATTAATTTCTCCCCAACCCCATTTTCATTTCCATTTTCCCCCTCACACACACACACACACACACATCGAAACCTATTTTCCGACCAACCGAAAAGCGAAAAGCCAACCAAAAACTATTTCCATCTCTCTCGGTCGGGCACTAAAATTTCTTTTTCTATCAAATATTATTTTGTACAATAAACTTAACTGTGTCTGTGTGTGTGTGCGTTTCACCCCCCGAGCAGTATGCGTGTGTGTGTGTGTGCGATAAAATAAAAATACGAAAAATATGAAAAAACGAGGAAAATTAATAATGAAACTCAAACACACAGAGACAAGGACAAATGCTGTGTACACACATAAGCCAAGGGAGAGAAATGGGCCAAGGAGGGGTTATAATAATCTTTTTTTTCCTCTTCTTCTAATAATAATATTGCAAGTGTATTTGGCCAAAAGTTTTCCTTTTCTCTAATGAGACGAGATCCCTGTACACTCGGCATTATCATCGAGCCTTATCTGCAGCTTCATGATGAGCTTTTATCTAGATTCATCCCCCTTCGAGGCTCGAACTATGCAGCGCAATATTTTGCAAGAAATCTATCTATCGTCCAAGAAGTTTTCACCCAAAAAAAAGCAAAAAATTCCATAAATTCTAGCTTCTTCTTCCTCCCTCACACACACATACTAGTTTGCAATTTTATCAGAAATTCACACACACACACACACACACACAGCGAGTTAGGGGAAAACCACCCCCCACGCCTCCTGCCTTGGCCCCCGAAGCGAGTTTATGAAACCATCAAATTATTTTCTTTTCCATTTCTGACACTCAAAAGAAACGGCAAACATACAGAAGGCACAGCGCGTCGGATGAATGCGAGGGGGTGGCCATGGGTATGGGCCAGGGGGGTAGCTGTAGTGGCGGAGAAAGCAGAGAAATGCGAGGGAAAAAGAAGGGAAAAAGGGAGAAAAAATTATTATTTTCCAGTTACACTCGGCTTGGTCTCCATGGTGGCCCTGGGTGGCAGCACATCCTTTACATTATTTTCCTGCTGCTGCTCAAAGTTTTTGCCATGTGGCCCCCCTTTCCTTCGTTACCCCCCCCAACTAACCTTCCTTCCTACGCCCCCCCTTAACCCAAAATGCCTGCGGGTTACATTTTGCCAAGTCCTGTAAGTTTTCCTCTGTGTGTGTGTGTTTGTGTGCAGCTACTTCGTCTTATTCGAGTTTACACGTAAAGAAAATATGGTACTTTCTATGGAAAAATTGTAAATTTTAAATTTTATACCCTTAAAACAATTAATACATGAGTTAAGTCAATTATCCTAATTTTCAGTTTAGGTTATATAGGTTTCTTATATTTTATTATTTATAAAATTTATTTTTTAAATAGAATTTCTTTCTTAAAAGTTGAAAATATGCATATAACAAAAGTAAACTAAATATATATTGACTTGTTAAAGTAAACTGGTTAGCGTAATTAACTAAAACAGAGGTCGGCATACATCCCTACAATATAAGAACCTTCGACTTGCTTTCTTACATGCACTCAGCCAATTTCGGGTTTCTTCCCACTCACACAAAGGAAAATTTAAAAATTTTCAATAAATGTAAATAAAAACAATTATTTTACCTCCGAATTTAGATTACTTTCTTACATAAAAAAAATAATTATTCGATCTAAATAAGACATTAGCTACAAGGTTCAAGCTTCAGATTCACTTTTCCATTTTTCTATACCCTAAATATATTATTTAAATACCAAATATTATGCGGCTTAAGAACAGCAAATGAAACTCCAACTTCTTCCCCCAAGATCAATGGGTTTTTTTCGGTGTACCAACATTTTTATGAGAAAATGCTTGCCAACTCAGCCCGTGTATGTGTGTGTGAGCTTGAGCAAGAGTGTGTGTGGGTGTGGGCTGTATATCAAAATATTTAAAAGCAAATATAATATTGGGGGGGTTGGGTGGCGATGGCACTCGGGGTGTTCGTGTGTGTGTTTGGCTGTGTATTTGGCCGGAATTCGGGCAAAAGGCGTAATAGAAAAACACTTAAGCCGACCAATCCCCCCTTTCCGCCTCAGCCCCAGCCCTCGTAGGCCCTCTGCGAAATATCAAAATGTAAAAAAATTATATATACACAGATGTATACAATGTATATACTTATATTAATAATGAGCCGCAGCGCCAGCGCAAAGAGAAAATGAGGAAAAAGAAGAAAAAACAGTGCTCGGTGTGTGCGAGTGTGTCTGTGTAGAATTTATTGATTTTCAGCGAATAAATATTGCCGGAGGAGCACATGGCAAGTGACTTAATATCAGTCGACTGGATATTTACAATACATGTACACATGCAAAACGCATATCGATAGATATATCTCCCTGATGGTATCTTCTTCATATATTGAAATTGATTTGGCCTGCTGACGTTGCTTACACGTTATCGTTGAAATTTTTATATTTTTATTGTCAGTCGCAGTCGCATTAAAAATACTTAATCTCCGACGGCACAGTTATTGCCGCCGCCCGGCCCGTCATAAAAAGTGGGTGGCGGTGCTCAGTCAGTTGATGGGGCAGTCAGTCCCTCGCTTTAATCATGTCCATATCGAAAATTTTACTTTATCGCAATCCCGGCCCGGTCCGGGCATATTATTATTATTATTATTTTTGTTGTTCTTGCTTTTACGTTATTAGCACCCGTAAGGGGACCTCATGGCGTATGCTCGATGTGCGATAAAACCCGCGAACGGCTGTGAGTATGTGTGAGAGCGCGCGAGCTAATGAGACTTTTTAATAAATTGCCCCATTCCGGCTGGCCCCGTTTTTAGTACAATTTTCATTATTAATAAAACTTTATGACATCTCTATATCAGAGGCATTGTGCATTTTTGTTTCATAAAAAAGGAGAGTGAGCAGGACGCACACACACACCATTTATTATTCCAATTAAATTTACCAACTTCGTTCGTCACTGTCTCTGGGAGTGCGTCATGTCATCCGAAATGTTGGGACTTTAGGCATACGAAGCCCGAAAAGTATTCCAACTAATGTGTATGTGTGGAGTAAGATAGCTTCGAATTAATCTCAGAAATTGGTGTTCTATATAGCATACAATTCAGCGAAAGCTTTTGGGTAAGTTTAAATCAATTTTGAGGTTTAAATTCTAGAATTTTACCAAGAAAAACTGAGAACCTTCAAACAGATTCGTTATTTTTCGTATTTAAAATACTTTCTTCGATATACTTTCCTATCAGTATTGTCATAATTCAAGTCCTACATCCTAAAAAAAATAAAATCCCAAAGAAAAGAGGTTTTAATAACATTCTTCTTCTCTTACTCTCTGTTATTACTGTCCTAATGAATTATAATTAATATTTGAATAAACCTTAAGCTAAGAACTTTAAAATGTAAAGCAAAGTATAAGTTATAATAATATTTAAATACATACATGCATATGATGGTTTATGTTTAAGGGAAAGGAGCTTCAATGGGGATATTTATGGACAAGAAATGCAATCATTTAAATTCCATAGCTCTTTTCTAATAATATCCTTTTTAATTATTGTTATATTTAAGAGCTGGAATATAAAGTCGACTGCTTGGAGTCTAAAGAGGAGTTTTGAAGCATTCGAAAGCATTAAGCAACACACTTTAATGAATTTGCCAATTTGAATAAATTTCAACATTTTCTTTTTTCGCAAGCCAATTGTAATTTTTGTTTGTTTTTTGAAGTGGCCAATGCAAGCGGAAGGTAGTTCAATAATCCGGTTATATATTTGCATTCAGTTGGGTTGTAGTTTTTTGGTTGCTGGGACTCACAATGTCTCTGGCCAGAGAGAGCATCTTTAATCCTAAGTGTAAACTTTTGCGAAAATAAACGCGCTTCGAACGTAAAATCCTTGGATAAGGCATGTTTTGTGGCTAGTATCAAAATGTTGCAATTATTTATTACTTAATTAGTTTGTTAACGATTAAAGCACTTTATTGGGTTTCGTTTAGCACAGCGTTTCTGCTTAGAAAAATACAAAACAAGCTTGGTTATCCGTGTTTAATTTTGATTGTGTTGCCACACCACTTCTTGATTGTTATTGGCTTACAAATCCATCGGTTTTGTCACTCATTTCAAACACTTTGGGCACTGAAATCGGCAGATTCTTTTTTGGCTTTCATTTGCTTCTTCTCATTTAAATTTATTTTGATTTTTTTAGCATTTTGTTAGTTGCTGAAAACTTACAGAACTTGTACAGGGCGTTACACTTATTTGATCATGCCGACAAGTCCAAAACGACGCTGTGGTAGCCACCCGCGGCTACTTCTGCACCACGTACGCGTTTTCTGTAGACTGACTCGGCTTTTCCGTTTTCCCAATTGCCAGCCTGCCGCCAAAGGATGCAGACGACACCCACACACAGGCACTGGCACTCGACGGAGCGCGAGAGAGAGTCGGAGAACCCGCGAAGCTGAGAGAAACCACCCCCAGAGCCATCCCCAACCTTTGGCGGGCAACGCTCTGTTGCTATTTTGTTTACTTCTCGCCGCGGGGGCGTTCGGCGGAGCAAAAAAAAGAGAGAAATTTGAAGAGAGGGGTTGGTGGTGC
Organism: Drosophila trapezifrons; assembly: GCA_018874455.1. Taxonomy (NCBI): domain Eukaryota; kingdom Metazoa; phylum Arthropoda; class Insecta; order Diptera; family Drosophilidae; genus Drosophila; species Drosophila trapezifrons. Next base: position 12,400 of record JAEIIF010001520.1, read on the forward strand.
AAGCAAGAACATGTGCTAGCCTCTTCTCTGCAACTAACTAATTTTGGCGCCCAACGAGCGGCTTGCAATTAAATGTTGCCTACTTTTTGGGGACTTTAAAACTAAAAAATAATTAAAATTTCGAATAAAAGCTTTAATATATAATTAAGTCTATTGCTTGATACACATGCCACTTATTTATATGTATGCAGTGCGCCCACTTGATGGATTCGCAAGTAAACACACACACACGGGCTCTAATCCTACCCTCAGTTCACAGGACATGCGTATTGGATAAGTCACGAAAAAACAGCGGAGAAACGCTGCTCAGAGAATCGTTCTCCGGACCGTTTGTTGTTGCTAAAACAGTTTATCAACACACAAGCGAGTCTCTGATAAAACAATCATCGTTTATGGTGCAACACGCTTCAGCCACCGCCGCCCCCCTGCAGCATTATTGAGATATAGTCCAGTGACCAGACCAAGCCCGGGGTGGCTAACGAACTGGAGTGCTGGAGTGGAGTGGCCAGCAGGAGGAACCCAAGTGGTTGGAGTGGAGTCGAGTCGAGTGTGGACATGTTCTGCAACCGCATGATTAGAAATCGAGTAAAGTCGTTGACAAAATGGGCAGGAGGGTCCGGAATCAATCCCGCTTCCTGGTCGCTGGCTGGCAATGGGAGGGAGGGGAGTGCCAAACTAGGTTAAACTCAAACCCATTCATTCAAATTTTTCGGTTAATGATTTTTGAGCTAAAGTTTATGACAAACAATATCAATGCAAAGGCGTAACCTGCGTGCGACTCGTTTACGGCCAACCCTCCTCCGTAAACGGTGGCTCCCCTCCGAAAATGGGGCACGCAGCGGAAATGAGAGGGCATAGTTTTCGCATTTTCCTTTAAATTACAAAACAACAAAACTAAAAACAAGTTCCAGTGGGGCAAGTCGACGCTGGAAATACCCTTTGTAAGAACTTGGAAGGAATCAGTCAAAATATATTTTATAAAATATATTAGGTTGGAAATTCTGTGGAAAATTTATATATAAAATAATTTTGGAAACATTTTCTATGGATTTTAAAACTATAATGATTTATATTTTGATTATAATACAATTTTTGTTCAAAGATATTTTTCAAAGTCATGGTTTTCTTAAAACAATATTATTTTAAGCTCAGTTTATTCTTGTGGCCTTATTTTTAGACTCTTAAATCTCTAGGTATAGTTATATATATAAAACCAGTATAAATAATGCGATGAAACCAAGGATTAAATAAGATAAACTTGATTTGACTAATTGACAACGCAACGAGACGACTCTCTTTTGGAAAGTATATTATTATAAGACGAATGAGAAATCAAATATGCGCTTAGCACGATATATTCAAATTTTGTACGTTTCCTGCGCACCCCACCGAGGACATCGGACTTTTATTCCACGTTTTATATGCCATATAAACCAGAAATGTGCGTCAGTAAGCGACTTTTCAATAAACTAAAATACCAATCGTCCTCGGGGTGTGGATTTACTTATCGCCTCCCTTGCTGCTGCTTGAAGTTTTGCGCTGTCGGTGCTGCAGCAGCTCTTGGTATTGCTCCATGGATCCATCCTCATGCTTGGAGGTGAACGGTGCCGGCTGCTTCTCAGCCTTGGCCTGCTCGTCGACGGCGGCTTCTTTGCTGCGCTTCGATTTCCTGATTTTGTCGCGCACGCGTTTCCCCAGCCGCGATTCAGCCAGCACCTGGCTGACCTTGGAGCTCTTCAGGTAACGTGTGCGCCAGGACTGGAAAGGTATTCAAGGGGATTAACCAAGCTATTAATATGATATAATTATCCTGGATTACCTCGGAGTCGGGCTGCTGCAGTTTGTCACGTTCATCCTCGCTGGTGTCCAGGGAGATCACATCGTTGTCCAGTTCCTCATGCTCTTCGGGGACCTTCTCTTTTTTCTCGCTCTTGACGCTCACTTTGGGTTCGTCTTCCTTGGTCATTTCCTCAATCATTTCCAGGTCACCGCCTATGGAAATGACATCGTCGTTTCGATCTTCATCGTCTAAGTTAGCTGGTTCGGGAACAGGATGGGTTGCCTCTGCTTCTACAAGGGAATTTTGTTCCTCAGAGGGAGCCTGCTCCTCGGATTGTCCTTTCTCTGCTGGTTTTTCTTGGACTTCCGCCATTTGTGGCTCTTCAGACTTTTCAGACTCCTCGTTCTTAGCAGAGTCTTCTGTCTTTGCTGGCTCGTCTGCCTTTGTTGGATCTTCTGCCTTTGTGGTTTCTTCTGTCTTTGTTGGATCTTCTGTCTTTGTGGTTTCTTCTGTCTTCGCTGGCTCTTCTGCTTTGGCTGGCTCCACAGCCTTGGCTGGTTCCTCTGGTTCATCGCGCACTTCTCCCTCCTCTGGCTCGCTCTCCACAACTGGCGCTGCTGGCTCTGGCACGGGAGGCTCAGGTGCTTCCTTTGGCTTTTCTTTTGTGGCCTCATCATCGGTGCTATCGCTAATCAGCAGCGTTTCCGGCTCCGTTTGTATGGTGATCACATCTGGCGAGGCAGAACGAGACTTGGAGCGTGCCTTCGTTGCTATTGGAGCGGCAGAAGGAGCAGGAGTTGGACTAGAAACTTTCACGGTATTGTCCTTCTCTGGCGACTTGGTAGTCTGCCTATAGTTCCTCTTGAGTTTGATCTTCTTACGCGGAGCTGGCTGCTCCTTGCTGCTACTATCCTTAACTTGATCCTTGTTTGGTGCCTTACTTTCCACAGCTTTGCGCTTTTCTGCATCTGTACTCTTGCTGGGGCGCTTCTCCTTCGCCCTTCGCTGAACTGGCTTCGCTGGGCTTTTATCGTCGTCGTCGTCATCCGACTTGACCTCGATCTTGGTGATCGGTTCCATGGCCAGCTGAGAACGAATGGCCCGGGCACGTGCCTGCAGCTCCAGCAGCTCCAGCACGCTCATCTGACCAGCTGTGAATTAAAGGAAGAAACTTAGTAAGCCACGATCTTAATAGGTAAAGCCCTTCTCACTGAGGGGTGTCAGTCAAACGGAGCCAACTCGTCATGTGATTCGTTCGGTCTTGTTATATTTTTGTATTTTCGTTAAGTAGAATACTCACACTCCTTTGTACCGCTCCCGTTGACCGTACTCTTGGCTTTGAGCTTCCTCTTGGCTGGAATTCGGACGAGAGAGACAGAGATTGCATCACAAATTGTAGGTAAAGTATAATTAAAATTAACTGCACGCCAGAATGGCGGTGAAAGAGGAAAATGCCCCTTCGCTGCACTTGGACAGCCAGAGCTTGGGCGGGGAGGAGGAGGAGCAGCCGGAGGACGAGAACCGGCTGGACAAGTTCAAGGTGAGACTCAATGGGCAGCACGACCTGGAGCAGCGTTTGCGGGACTTCAAGGCGGCCTGCGAAGCTCACGAGAAGCATGCGAGGCGCCGTCGCCGCAGGCGTTACTACCACCTGGGCTTGGTGGCCAAGCTGGTGACGGAGACCACTCACGACGAGCTGCGTCGCATGCTGGAGAATGGCACCTACACCTTCCACGTGGACACGGTGGCCAACAAGCCGGAGGAGTTGCAGGCCATTCTGGACACCATGAACATCGCTATTGCTGGTCACACAGCGGAGAGAGAGCTGCGCCTGACCACCGGCCTGGCGCTGGAGATCAACGGCGAGTGCTGCCGCATCGGCAGGCTGAGGAACAACTGCACCGTGATGCTGGCCCGCGGATCGGTGGTCACTCTCACCACCGACGAGGCCTACCGCTACAAGGGCTTCAGGGAGGTCATGTTCGTGATTAATCTGCGGGCCTATCTGTCCTCCGTTCGCCTGGGCGACATCGTGATGATCGGCCGCGAGGTAAGGGGTCGAGTGGTGAAGACGCTGCGCGAGGCCCTGGCCGTGATGATCATCGATGCCGGTCTGCTGGCCTCCTACGACTTCATAGAGCTCCCCCGCCAGTGTCACGCCCTTGATCCTGAAGCCTATCCGGATCTCTTCATGAAGGACCTACTGCAGGCCGTGGCGTTGAACGCCAACTACGTGGTGCTGCCCAAGATCCGCTGCAAGGGCTTCCTGCGCGCCGTGCGACAAGCGCTGAACGCGGGCATCAACCTAAAGCTGATCGGTATGATCGACTTTGAGTACGTGCGGAGCAACATGCTGGATCTGCTGGGCATCATCAAGCTGGTGGACTACATTTGGATACCGGACATGTTCAACGTCAGCTGCTGCGTCTACAACTACATCATGGAGGACGTGCTGCCCATTTCGCAGTGCCAGAAGAAGCCGATAATCGGTACGGTGCCGCTGGAGCGCTGCAGTGACTTCAAGCGGTTCGAGCTGCACGAGTTCCTCTGGAAGGTCGACGCCATGCACATCCAGAAGAGTCCGTGGTGCAACAAGTATCCGCTGATTGTCAAGAAGCTGATGCCCATCAAGGATTATCGCGTCGGCATGGTCCAGAACCAGATGGTCCTAAAGAACATCCTGACCTCGTACCAGACAATAATCAACTTCATCATTCGCACCATAAGCTCTATCGAGTGCCAGGCCATCTTTCTCTTCACCAAGTGCGCGACCGCCAGCGTAGCCCTGTCCCGAGCCGAGATCTATTGCCCGGTGTACCTGATGCTGCCGCTGGAGGAGACCGACGATGCGGAGACCATTACCTGCAAGGTGGAGCTGTCCCGTGCCCTTCACCTGCGCCGGAATATGCACCCCGTTCTCTACACCACGGACCTCAACGAGTGCAACTACTCTCCGATCGAGTTCGGGGTGGATTACATGCGGAAGAAGGGCTGCCTGGAGGTCGGGGACTTTGTGGTCACGCTGGAGGTGGGCAAGGAGGACGACGAAAACGTGTCCATAGGCATTGGCGAGGACGTGTGCATCCTGCGGGCCTTCTACGTGGCCCCATTACTGGCCTGCGAGAAGTTCAAGTACGGCAGCTAACTTTCCGGCGTGCAGTTGTGCAGATTACAGCGATTAAGAGATCTAAATTAAATGTAGGAAAGCGAAACTCACTTTTTCTGGACTCCTGGCCGCCTATGTCGCTGTCGGAGGAGATCTCCTCCAGGGATATGTGTTCTATAGGGGAAACTTTATTAGCTAGAGCCTTTTGGGATTGCAGCAACCTCTCACATACCGTCTTTGTGCTCCACATCTGAATCCTCGGAGCTCTCGGTGTCCGTGGGACAACGGGTGCCTTCTATGAAAGATTTAAGGCGCGTGGTGGACAAGCAGAGCAGCTCCTCTAGGCACTGCTCCTCGATCTCGTCCAGGGGGGTTTTCTGTAAACAATTCTCGCTATATACTCTCTCAATTAACTATTTAAACTCACTTTTAGAAACTCCGGCGCCAGATTCATGATTGTCTTGGGTTTTAGAGTCCCGAAAATCTGTTTCACTAGCTCCAGGCGGTCGTCGATATAGTGGGAAATCGGGTGTAGCGTTCGATCCTCCTCGCTCTTTTCCTTTTTTATGCTAATGGGCTTGGGTATCAGGTCGCCCTTTCCTGACTTTTTAGCCTTGTTGCTCATTTTTCGCAGATTTTGTTGTTGAAATGAAAAACTAAACAAATTTTTCGTCTACAGTCCAGCTTAACAGCGCTGTTGACACCTAACAGTGTTTGTGTTTATCTTGACAGGACAGCTGATTAGTGTGCCGTTGAGGTTGTGACAAGTTGTCTTGTGTCGTTTTTGCTCAAAATTTATTAAAGTAAGTACCTACGGTTTTTTACATTTTATCTAAATTATAAATTGTGCACAACTACGGAACGAAGTTTGTAGAAGTTTATTTAATGGGCAGAAAGCTGTTTACATAGAAATATAACATAACAAAGGTGATGCACTGTGGCTGTTACGCGAGGGTATGTTATTGATGCCGGGGGCTTGTCACAGGACAATAAATAGTAATATAGTTAGCAAAATCAGCTAGATGGTGGTTAGGTTGCGTTGGGAGTTTAGTTTCGCTACAAATTAAAAATTTATTTTTAACATAACTAGCCGACAGAAATGTGTCCAATTTGTTCGCTGAGGGCTAGGTATTTTCAGAACCTTGTGAGACGGTCACATTGCTAAACATATGTTCAAGTCGCAAAGTTTTCGAAGAAATATGGTAGCGGCGCGTCGGTAAAAATAGCAATTGCTGTCGTTAGGCGAGTTCTCGTTGATGTGCCGCGGGAAAGCCCATTCCCCGGCCCCAGTGCGGTCTCGAAAAGAGTGTGCCAATGTGCTCAACGGCCCCGGCCGAAACGATAGCCAGTGACGAAAGAGCATAATAAATCAAAGTACAAGCCGCCGCAGCAATTACGATGAGTGTCTCGCGTGGCGGCAGCACAACGCTGGACCTCCAGCCGCTGCTGGACGAGAGTCACCGCGATGACGACGAGCCGGAGTCGAAGGTCGCGTTAACCGGCGGCGGCGTGGCGCTGCTGAACAGCTCCGGCTCGAAGGAGCTGAGCCACCGGGAGCGCGAGGACTCGGCGGTGTTCATTAAGAAGATAAGCAGCGCCCTCTTCTACGGCATCTCCTCGTTCATGATCACGGTGGTGAACAAGACGGTGCTGACCTCGTACCACTTTCCCTCGTTCCTGTTCCTCAGCCTGGGACAGCTCACGGCCAGCATCGTGGTGCTAGGCATGGGCAAGCGGCTGAAGCTGGTCTCCTACCCGCCGCTGCAGCGGAACACCTTTGCCAAGATCTTCCCGCTGCCGCTCATCTTCCTGGGCAACATGATGTTCGGACTGGGCGGCACCAAGTCGCTAAGTCTGCCCATGTTTGCGGCCCTGCGACGCTTCTCCATCCTGATGACCATGCTGCTGGAGCTAAAGATACTGGGACTGCGCCCGTCGACGGCGGTGCAGGTCAGCGTGTATGCCATGATCGGTGGCGCCCTGCTGGCCGCCTCCGACGACCTGTCGTTCAACATGAGGGGCTACATCTACGTGATGATCACCAATGCGATGACGGCCTCGAACGGGGTGTATGTAAAGAAGAAGCTAGATACGTCGGAGATAGGAAAGTACGGCCTGATGTACTACAACTCGCTGTTCATGTTCCTGCCCGCCCTGGCGCTGAACTACTTCACCGGGGATCTGGAGCAGGCGATGAACTACGCACAGTGGAACGACCCGGTGTTCGTGCTGCAGTTCCTGCTCAGCTGCGTGATGGGCTTCATCCTGTCGTACAGCACCATCCTGTGCACGCAGTTCAACTCGGCGCTGACCACCACAATTGTGGGCTGCCTGAAGAACATATGCGTGACCTATCTGGGGATGTTCATCGGCGGCGACTACGTCTTCTCGTGGCTCAACTGCATCGGCATCAACATCAGCGTGCTGGCCAGTCTGCTCTACACGTACGTCACCTTCCGGCGGAAGCGGGCGCCCGATAAGCAGGCCCACTTGCCCAGCAGCACCCGCGGCGAGAATGTCTAGAGCCGAAGCTCTGTCTTAGCTCAAACACAAGCCAAAGCCATACGATATGTTTAGCGTATTCCGTACTTCACACAGTGCAATTTCGTATTCGATTTCCTATAGCCACAGCCACACAGCGCATCGTCTCTGTACATAAATATATCTAGCTATGTATGTATCTAACGTGTGTAATTTAGCAATTATGTAATTTTAATCACTTTGTACATTTGTCCGCATGCAACTGTTTCCTGCATCGAAAGTGTCATAAGTAATAGAAATACACAGACATCCAGCGCCTTCTTGGGGCGGATGGGCGAGATAACCGATTGTGTTCTGTTTTCTGTTTTCCCTGTTCCATTTTTGGTTTAGCGATAAGATTGCTCTGCTCCCGGCGATAAGGTCTACAACTCGGCCCTTGCTAATTAAGAAATAATACGCCACATGTGCTCCTCTAATTAAACTTGGTGTTCAAAAAGAGTAATCTCCGCTACTATTTTCAATTACTTGCGCAGAGCCGGGTGTGTTTATATCTCTGTCTTCTGGATAAGCACACTTTGAGGCCTTGAAAATTCCACAAACCAAAGTACTGCAGTGCTGGGCAGTCCAGCTGCGTCATCACTCAACACCGAGCGTGAAAATCATCGGGAAAACTTAAAATAGGGGTGCCTGCCGATTACTGGATACTCTGTATCCGAGTTTGGTTTATGATACTATAAATACCATTAAATTATCAGTCTAAAGAGAGTGATAATGGAATAAAACCATTCTGATTAGCTCACGTTTTGGGTGTTTTTTTATTCGTAGTTATTTTCCTTTTCTTCTGATAAAAGGGTTTCGAATAAAAAACTGAAACAAAGCAGTTAACAATGATATTCCATTTACGAATTGATTAACCTGCTCGATGTACTCTGTTTGATGGATGTTTTATCTGCATAACTGAATAAATTTAAACGGAAAATAATATAATTCTAATCTATTTTCCTAGAATTACGCTGACAATTAATAAATGGCCCATAACGCTTGGCTCTTACGAGGCAAAGACTCTCGGCATAACGTGCTGGGCGTCGCAGCTTCTAAATTTAACTTTTCTAACTTGTTCGCTGACAGTGACTACCCATTTGTCCACAGAGACAGCAATGACGACATTGAATTTGAGCAGAAATCCGAGAAAGAGGTGCCAGTGCCGCCTGCAGCACTTTGTTTAGGCATTATTTTGAGACCCAGCAGCTGTATTGATGTGTTCGGGGATCGGAGTGGGGGCCAGGTAATGAGGAAGCCGAAACAGGTTTGCTCCGGCTTAACCGTTGGGCGGACGCAGGGCTCGGACTGTGAGGCGAGGTAAATTGTTAGTCAGCATCGGGCCCATAGCCGCATTATGGACAAATTGTTTGCTCATATTCTCGCTGCTATTGAAAGTGGGCAAGCACGTACGACAAGCTTTAACCGAAGACAGGTAGTCAGGGTCATGTTTATGTGCGGCAATAGTGATGATGATGATAAAGCTGATGATGATCGTGCTGATAAGGTCACCGGGTGCCCCTCCCCATCCCTTCACAGCTCACCATGCAGCGCTGCTGGCAACTTCCACTGCCGCTGGCCCTGCGACGCGGTTTCTCTTTGGGCCAGGTGACCAGCCAGACGGTGGCGGCTCCAGAGCCTCCTAAGGCGGATCCGATAGATACCTTTGAGCAGCAGTACCTCAGGGAACGCATCGAGATATCGCCATTCCAGCGGATGGTTCTGGGAGCCGGATCCTCCATTGCCGCCCTGCTGAACCCGAGACGGTAAGGTACCTTGACAAGGCTATTTTTTAGGGTTTTAATCAATTATTATTATTATTATTTAATCCCCTAATAGCCACGACATGATAGCCTGTTTGGGCGAGACCACGGGCGAGGATGCTCTTTGGAATATGTTGGACACCATGCAGGCCAGCGAGGAGGGTCAACGCATCATGGCCGACAAGCCGCGCATCCACACCAGCACCATTGACTTCAAGCACTTGGAAACCTTGCCGCCAGACACCTTTGGAGCTGTCTACGTCAAGTTCCTAAAAGACAATGTAAGTCGTAATGGACTGGGTTGGCCTGTAATACCGGCTTAAGCCTTGTTAACCCACTTTCAGCAAGTCACGCCGGACAGTCGCATGGCCGTGAGGTTTCTGGAGGATCCCAAGCTGGCCTATTTGATGACGCGCTACCGTGAGTGCCACGACCTAATCCACACGGTGCTGGACATGCCCACCAATATGCTCGGCGAGGTGGCGGTCAAGTGGGTGGAGGCGCTCAATACGGGCCTGCCGATGTGCTACGGCGGCGCGGTGTTCGGAGCGGTCCGCCTACGTCCCAAGTGAGTTCACTGAACCTGGGCCCCAATTATGCTATTATTATTATTCACGCGCTTGTTTACTTTCTGGTGCGCAGGCAGCGGCGCGCTTACCTGAAGCACTATTTGCCCTGGGCCCTGGAGAACGGCAAGCGGTCCAAGCCCTTGATGAACGTCTACTGGGAGAAGCGCTGGGAGCAGAACATCCACGAGCTGCGCTCTGAGCTCGGTATTACTGTGTTGAATAAAGCCTGATAAGACGTTTTATTGTAAACTCGATTTTGAATTAGGTGCCTATCGATAATAGCTTTCGATGAAAGTGATCGCGAGAAAAGTAGTAATCGGGGAGCTTTGAACTGTTTTCCATTGCAAAATTATTAAAATTAACACCCTTAAAAATCATTAGACGTCGGAATTCTGTGAGCTGGTCTATAAAATATGCTAAGAAATAGTCAATATTTATTTGGTCTTTATAGATTTAAAAAGGGAAATCGACAAGGACCACCACGAAATGGGTAAAAGGTCCTTTGGTACTGTATATTGTAGAATTGTCAAAAATAAATTTAAACTCCACGAAAATGCAGAAATGCATCTTCACAGCTACAAATGCATAACCAGGTGAGAACGATTTATTTTTGGTAATGATCGTGTCTCAATTCTATCGATCTGGCAACCCTGACGCACTGTTTGCTTTTGCTGATGTGTTGTGTTTGTTGTGGCGATCGCCGCTTAATGGCTTAATTATTTGTTAAAACCCAAAAATGACTGATAAATTCAATGGATTTAGTCACGACGAGATCCTCAAGATAACGGGGACCAAGGATGGCGGCGGGGCCAAAAGGGCGGCGAATCTAGAAGCAGGTTAGAGCGCCATGAATGAATAAACAATTATCTGTTTATAACTAAAACCCCATTTGCATGTGTGTGTTTGTGTGTGTCTATGATCGCAGCAAAGCAGGCGCTCCGGACTCAGCCCGGCATAAGGCGCATGCCCGATAAGATCTTCCGGCAGGCAGATCAGTTGCGGAAGCAGCAGCAGCAACAACAACCACTGCCAAAGTCCCAGAAACTGGACGTTGCAAAGAAACCCAAATCGAGAGCGACAACTCCCACGGAGAAGCCATCAACTCCCACGGTCGAAGATGACGTAGCCGCTGCTGATGGACTGTCACTAAACCTGGATCGTCCGCTCTCTGACTCTCTAATGGACGCACTATACCATGGTCACGCTTCAGCGAGAGATACGCCAGCTGCCACGTATACGGATGCTGGCGGCGAGAATAGCGAGGCGATCTCCACCGACGACAGCTCGATTCTGAAGGTCAGCGGGAGTAGCAGCCAGGCGATCAGCTCGGCGGACGATGCCAGCATCCTGCCCAGCACCAAGGACTCGTCGCGCGAACGCCTCAACACGGACTCGCCCTTCAAGGGCGTCTCGCTGAAGGACTTCGAGCACCACCGCCGCATGATCGAGGAGCAGAACAAGCAGAAGAAGCAGATGCTCTACCAAGCCATCGAGCAGCACACGCAGAAGACGGCGGCGGAGACGCGCAAGATCGGGGAGATCCGCCACGAGCTGTCCAAGCTGGAGAGCGATCTAGCTGTGGATGTGGCCCTGCTAAGGAAGCAGATTGACAACGCCTGCATACATTTCTCCAATGTAGAGTGAGTATAATTATTATCTTTCTTAGAGGTTACCCAAAATGACTAATTGGCCTCCCTTTCCTTGCAGAAAACAATACGTGAAGATTGAGGCTCAGTTCCTGAAGGCCAAGATAGAACTGCACAATGCCTCCGAGAAAAAGGAGCTGCTCACCGAGCATCTGTGCACCGTAATCGCCCACAACGAGGATCGCAAGGCGCAGAAGCTTACGGAACTCATGCAGAAAGTGGGCCTGGCGCCAACGGATGAGGAGCTGCCGGCCTCGCCTCCCAATTCGCCTGTCAATTGATTCCAAATAGTTCGTTTAAATCGGAGATTCAGTTTTGCTTCCCACAATTTGACTTTAGAATCTGAAAAAGCGCTGCTCGCTAAATATTTGATATTGCAAAATTGATTGGAATTGGCTAATTAACATGCGCTGCCCGCCCAAAGCCAAGTCTTGAGAGCTCTCTAATTTTAGTGTGTATTTACTGTTCTAAGTTTAAGAAAAAATAAGTGCAAATCGCAATAAAATATGTGTATGTTATGTGTAAAACTTACCTTTTTATGTTTTACCAATTACACAAATTTAATTTTGACAAAAACAGGGTATTAAATAAGTCGGTCCTTGCCTAACATTTCTCTGTTATTGCTTGATTGTGAAAAGGTGGCAACGCCATGCAACAGCTGATCGCATTTTAAGTTAAATAAACGTGCGAACGAGACACAAATTACAGATTTAAACTTTTTCTAACGAAATTAAATAGATAAATACTTCAAAATGGCTGGACGTGGAAGGGGCGGTAAGACAGGTACCCTCACGGCCGAGCAGATGGCCATGCTTGGTTGCACTAAGGACATGCCCGTACAGACAGCGCCGCCTCCAACATTTCCGCCGGTTCTGAACAGACCCACTGTCTTGGAGGTGAGTTAGAATACCCAGTAATCAGATAAATTGGAGTTATTAATTTAACTACTATGCCCACAACAGACAACGGCCACACAAAACTACCAGCTGCTGTGGAAGGAGGATTTCCTGAATCGTATGCGAGATTCCCCCTATTACATAGTTTCAGCCAGCCAGGAGTTGCAAAACAAGGAGCACAAGGACTGGCGCGAGGTGATTACTTTATGGATATTATATTAGTACCATCCCTAACCATGTTTTCCCCTCCCACAGAAAGCCATGGATCGCCTCAAACTGAAAGCCCAGCCCGAGTTCAACTACAAAGCCATGCCGCGGGAGCTAAACACCTCAAATCGCAAGCGAAAGGGCGCGGAAGTCAAGCCTAAGCTGTTGGCTAAGAAGACCAACATCGAGGACAGACTCAAGGTGCTGGAGCAGAAGGAACTGAAGGCTGGCGGCGGAGAGCAGGATGAAGTCAAGCAGGAATCCGACTCCGAGCAAGAGGAGGAGCAGGACGATCCGGAGGCGGCGCTGGACGACGAGATGGACGAGGAGAACGACTACGGCAACAGCTACTTCGACAATGGAGAATCCTACAACGACGAGGATGACAACTTGGACGATGGTCCCGTGTACTGAGCCAAATATACAAACGACTTATTTGGAACTTGTTTTGGATCTGTGATTTACTATGTCGCCACTTTAAGCTTATTTAACACAAATTTTGGATCAATATACAGTTACGGGGGTGACTGGCTTAGTCTAGGTCCCTGGGGACATTGTAGTTGAAGTGGACGAGACCGGAGGATTTCACCTGCAACGAGAATCCGTAATCAGAAATGGTGCGTGATAGGGTGTGGCTGGGTGTGAAACTCACGAATCCAATGGTGCCGGCCAGGACCAGGATGCCGGTGATGAGCACGGCATTGTACTTGGCGTTCTGCTGGCTGTGCTGCTCCTTCCAGTCGCCGGCGGGCACGGGCAGATCATTCATGGTGGAGTGCTGGTGGTGTCCACCGCCGTGGTAAGCGGCACGCGACATGGCGCCAACTAAAAAAGGAAATGGGATGAGATTTATTAATAAATAAAGGTTTTGAATAGGACTAGCTTTTGGGTAGGAAGAATCCCCTCAAAAACACTCTTTGGAGTCTCCCTTGCTAGGAAACTATTCCAATAGGATATTTAGCTGATTTGGAATATATTTTAGCATTGAAACCCATTTTAAATGGAATGCTTCTATTTAATTTAAGTGTTTTTTAGGGCTCTCCGCAGTTCCGTGGTGTCCCTCCCGTTGCTTCACACATTATGTAATTTTTAAGGTTAGCAGTTGCAGCGAAAAAGGGTGATCCGCCGCGTAAACTCACCATTCTTGAGCAGAAGCCCCTGCTTGACAATGTGCTTAACCAACATGATTGCTCGAAAGTTGCTGAAAATGAGTAAATTATTGTTTATTATCAGGTTAAAACTTTTTTCGCATAAAACTCACCCGAAGATTACCTTAGTGTTGCCAGATAACAATTTTTCAGTTCCTCAAAAAAATCTCAAATAGTCGAGATTTCCCCCTAAAAAATCCAGCATTTCCACAAGCTAAAAAACAGCTAAACAATGGCTAAAAACGGCTAAACAATGGCTAAAATCGGCTAAAAACGCACGGAATCGGCCTAAGAATGGCTAAAAACGGCTAAAATCGGCTAAACAATGGCTAAAAACGGCTAAAAAAGGCTAAAAATTGCTAAAATCGGCTAAACTGTTTAACCATTCTGTTAACGCTCTAGCAGGAGCTCTGTTAAACCAGCTGTTGTGGAGGCGTTCTTCGATTCGCAAGTTGCAAACAATTGGAAAATAGTTGATTATTTATAGGACTCCTTAAGCCCCCAGTGCCTCGAGAGACATTCCCCAGCCATGTTGTCCATCGGCGCCCTGGCCAACATTAAGCACACGCTGCAGAAGGAGCTATTCCTGGCCGCCGGCGAACGCCTCCTTTCCGTGGTGACGGTGGTCAAGAAGAAGGATAAGAAGCCCTGCTACCTGTGCGTGGTCTCCACGGCGCCGCCGGTGCCCGTGGTCACGTTGGTGCTGGTCAAGCAGTCGGAGCAGCGCGAGAGCGAGTACAAGCGCAAGCGGAGCTGGCAGCTGGACGAGATCAAGTCGGTGGACGGGCGGAACGAGCAGTTCGAGACGCACGAGTTTGACCTGCAGCTGGAGAAGCTGTACAAGTGGTACGCGCTCAATCTGCACGAGCGCCAGAACTTTCTGGCCGTGCTGAATCGCCAGATCCAGAAGAGTGTGCGTGGCCAGCGGGCGGAGTTCCGGAACGTGCCCGCTGCCTGGCTGTCGGAGAAGTCGCCGGAGAAGGTGGCCCTGGGCAGAGCGGCGCAGAAGACGCAGCACATCGACGACGACGATGAGGATGAGGAAGAGGAGGCCCAGGAGTTCACCGCCCTCACCGACAAGGAGGCCAATGAGCTGGGTAAACTCTTCTCGGAGTGCGACTTTGCCATCAAGGATGCCGAGCAGTTCATTGAGCAGTTGTCCCGGGAGCTCCACGATCTAGACGGGGTACGTAGACGGTGGTTTTCTATCCACAATTCGTGATTCATCGTTATTTCTCCTCTTTAAACCCACAGGCCAATATACAAAGTGTGCTGGCCTCGGAGCAGAAGGTGCTGAAGATGATGGAGCACATCGACAATGCCATCTCCGAGGCGGACAAGTTCGAGACGCGGCTGGACAGCTACGAGGATATCCTGGGGCATGTCAAGGAGACCATGGAGAAGATTGGCGGCAAGAATGCCATGATCGAGATTGCCAACAATAACAATATCAAGCTGATGAAGGAACTCAACAAAGTCATAGTGGGTTCTTCTATAAACAATCTCTATTTGCTGGTTAATTCCTTTCCTTATTTCTGCAGAGCCAACTGGACTTGCCGCACAGCCAGCAGCAGGCACTGGATGAGCCTGATCTGAAAACGGCCCATGGACGCAAGGCGGCCATAGCTGCTGCCCAATGCCTGCAACAGGCCATGAACAGTGATATAGATCCCGCCCTGCTTCGCCTGGAGGCGGTGCAGGATCAGCGGAAACGCTTCGAGAAGTGGAAACAGAAGTTCTCGGCTACCGTCAGCCGTTTCATGAATAACCTGTTCATCCATCTGGGCAACGAGATCGGCGACATAGCGGTGACCAGCACCGAACTAACGCTGCCTAACCATTCCAACGTTCATCGGGAGCTGACGCCCTATACAGAGCTGATGCACTGGACAAAGGCCATGGACCGGAAGACCTACGATGGCCTGATGCGGGTCTACACGGCCTCGTTGAGTAAAATCTATGACAGGGATGTGAGGAATTTCTTCAATTTGGTAAGAAACTGAGGAGAGTCTAAGGACCTTAACTAAGCCTTTCATTTTCCGTGCTTAGGCTAAGACGCAGGTCTCTGAAAAGCTGCGAAGTTCTCGCGAGGATCTGGATATGTCCACGTCGTCGCGGAAGTCTGCGGTTTCCACAATACCCTACGGCACTTTGGGCATCAATCGGGATCAGTGGGGACCTGGAGTGGAGAGTGCGGATCGCATACGCTTCGATGCACTCCTGGAAAAGGTTCTAGCCGAGCTGGAGCCCATTGCCCTGCAGGAGCAGCTGTTCTGCATCAACTTCTTCCAGATGGACGTGATCAGTCCAACGACGAAGAACACTCAGACCACGCTGGAGATGGAGAAGGCGGTTGACATGTCGCAGTCTGTTGTCCTGGGAGGAGCGATCTCGCCCTCGGCGGAAGGTGTGCCCCAGAAGCGGATCGACAGGCAGATCAACGAGGATGTACGCAAACTGATGATGGGTCTCTTTGGCTGCCTAGAGCCCGAGTTGGTTAGCTTCATCCAGAGCTTTGAACGGGTCGATAGCTTGTGAGTAGCTTAAGTTATTTTAAAGCCTTTCATTTCTCAAACTCTCTTGATTTCTTATCTTTCCAGCTACTCCCTGTATGTGCTCGTCCGTCTCACCCAGCACGTCATGTCCGCCCAGGACACACATTCCTTTCTCAGCATGACCTTCGCCTCCGCCCTGGTGCAGGTGAAGCGCAACTTTGATCGCTTTATGCAGCAGCAGCTGCAGTCCATTCGCGAGGCCAAGCTTCACAAGCGCTCCAAGGCCATCCTGCCGTACGTGGAGAACTTTGAGAACTTTGCCCAAACGGCAGAGGGCATCTTCCGCAAGTCCGACCGCCGCACAGACATGGAGAAGTGGTATCTGCAGCTGGTCAACGCGATCTTTGAGGGCATTCATCTGCACTCCCAGGAACATCCCAAGACCCCGTCGCAGGTGGTGCGCATGGAGAACTACCATCACATGTACGCTCTGCTGGCCCAGCTCAAGGTTCCGGGACTGGATGCCCTGAAAAAGGAGGCCAAGACGCGATACAACGAGGCGCTAAAAGCATATGTGACGCAGTACTTTGGACGGCCGCTGGAGAAACTTAATGTAAACTGGACTCACAACATTGTGGACTTTTATCTAACCAACTTCTTTCCTTCATGTTTAAGCTATTCTTCGAGGGCGTGCAGCAAAAGGTGGCGCAGGGCGTCAAGGAGACGGAGATCAGCTACCAAATGGCCTTCTCGAAGCAAGAGTTGCGCAAGGTGATCGCCCAGTATCCAGCGCGCGAGGTGAAAAAGGGTCTGGAGAACCTCTACAAGAAGGTGGAGAAGCACCTGAGCGAGGAGGAGAACCTGCTGCAGGTGGTGTGGCACGCCATGCAGGAGGAGTTCATTGCCCAGTACAACTACTTGGAGGAGCGCATCCAGAAGTGCTACGCCGGCGCCATGATCAACCTGGAGTTCAACATCCAAGACATACTAGCCTTCTTCTCGGACATTGCGCGCTCTCATTGATTGAGGGATTGGATCCTGAAGATCGGGAAGCGTACAAGCCGAGTTTTATTTTTAAGTGCAATAGAATTTAAAGCGTTGTATTTTTTTTTGCTGATTGGGAAATATATGGCGCGCATATTTAAAGAGATCTGGCTCTGGAAAAGTTATACAAAAAATCAGTTATTAATTGGTTAATTAAAACCTTTAATATGCCAAAACAGGCGGGAAGAAATATGTTTGTATACAAGAAAATATACATATATTAAAATTTTTTAGAAACTAAAATAAATAAATAGATTTTGAATAGGTTCTAGTCACTAGAATATAGTGGGAAAAATGTAGATTATTTCGATATATACAGGTTTTTTTTATATTATCGATAACTACTCGATTTTCTGCCTATCGCACGACTCTCACCACTAGCGAGCCAAAGAAAAGCTGTCTGTCACCTCAACATGTTTGTCCTCTGTTGCTCTATGGCTGATAATATCATCGAGTCGTCTTTAATTTATTTTCTGCTCAAATTCGTAAATGTTTTCCCCAACAAAACTGACAAATAAAGCACAGATTGAAACGCAATAACTCGAGTTCGTCCGGTCTAAACACTTTTCTGCGTTATTGAGTTAACTCCGATATCGATAGGTAACTCATGTTAGTGTAATTAAGCTATTAGTTCTAGAAACCATTAAATCAAAGGCGTTATTTCCGCTGATCGTAAAATACCGCGCATTATTTAAACAACTCAGAAAGATCAACAGAGCTTTGCAAGATCAAAAAAGATACAAGAGATGTCGAGAGAGAGAGCTGGAAGAGTGAGCTTTTTGGGGTAGCTTTTCAGCCGCCACTTTTGAATATTCTGAGTTGGGCTCTCAGTCAATTTTCGCGCCTCATTCCGGTCGGTTGTCGGTCGATCGCGTCGCTCCCCAGTCCAATCCAACCACCTCCAATTCGTTACGATTTTAACCTGTGTGTATTTTAAATTGTTCCGCCCGTACGTGTTTCCGTGTGCTCTGTTCCGGTGTGGATGTGCCTGTGCCCGTGCCCGTCGTGTTGATAACTCCGTGAAATGCAAATGGTAATTGCAAAATGCCGCACCGCGTGCATCTAAATGTGCTGGATATATATATTTTAAGAAGCTCTCCGCCAGGGAGAACCGATCCTCCCTCCTGTATATGGGCCCCTAGAAGGTGACCCGTCCGACCAGTTTCGTGCTGCGCGGTTGTCGCTCCTGACTCGATTCTCCTGGGCTCTCCTTCGCCTCACCTCGCATCCCCTTATCTCCCCAAACCACCTTTCCCTAGCCTACCTTACCTTACCTTGCCCTCTGTCTTTGCATTTCTCATGCACACACGCTTCTCGTTCTTTTTTTTTTTGTGTGCTTCGTGCGCTCCCGTGCTCATGTTCCTCCACTTTTTCGGCTGCCTGTAGTACAGTGGGACACTGGGAGAAGGATAAAGCGGTTCGTTCATACAAAACACTATCAAGCTTTTGGAATTCTGAATAATTTGTTGGTTTAAATTTAAATTAGACACCAAAATAATTAATTAGAAATAAGATCATATTATATTTATTGACTAGGTGGTTAGAATTTACAAAATTTCAACCACTTGCTTACATTCTGTGCATACTGTGCGTGTGCTGGCAAAGCTCAGGCAGAGAACATTGCTGACTAGCGGTCAGGGCTTTGGGCATCCCTGTTTTAGTTGAAAAAAGTTGTTCATGGAATCTTTTTAACTATATTTATTGCTAGGAATCAGTTCGAGGCTCTACATTTCCTAGGTTATTCCAAAACCAGTGACCACTGTATATGCATTCCCTATTATTCCTCTTTGGCCAATGCCTTTTGTTTTTTCCTTTGTGGCGGTCATCACACAGCCGCTGCTGTTGCTGTATATTTTAACGAAGCTTCGCTGAAACCTGGCCCACCTTGATAAGCCCCTGGCAAGTCAGTCGTCGCGAACGTTGGTCGATCGAGCGATCGTCTCCCAGCAAGTTCAATGCTACTCGTACGATCCGATCCGATCGGAGCCGATCCGAGCCGAAGCGATGCCGGTGCATTTTCGACTTCCGCTATGCGCCCGCGGGTCAGCAGACACTACGACTATAATTAGCTAGTACAGATCGGAGTTAGCCCTGCGCTCAAAAAAAAAAAAATCCAATTACTGTTGGTGATCTTGGAGCAACGGATAAAGTGCGATAAGAGCCCCATCACTAGGGGCGGCAGTGATTAAGTGCAAGAGTTATCTATGTCGTCAGTAAACATTGTAATCGGAGTTGCTGGATCTTGAGTCACTAAGAGACCAGTGATGAGCTGGCCTTAGTGGGTTAACAGCTTCAACTTGTTAATTAGTATAAATATTTGCAAGGCTTCCCGACCTGTGTACGTACGAATTTTACTTACAGTAAATGCGACCCAAATGCTCGTATCTGGTTACTTCAATGCCACCTTAGAAGTTATAAATTTCTTTAAAATTTACCTATGCATATTATTCCGTGACGGTGTCTGTATACTTCATTCATTCACTGTTTATATATGTATATACTTGAGTGTCAAATATCATCATACCTTGCTTCAGTTGCGGCGATATCAAAGCTCTCATTTGTGCCATATGTACATTATTTAATTTCCCTGATTGCCGCCATTCAAATGTTTATTTACTCAATTTTAATTGCTGCTCCAATTTATTATTTGCATGCAGAGCGAATATATATAACATTTTGCACTTTATAACCGGAGAGAATTAATGGACCACACCTCGAATACTACTCGCTATTTCTACTTCTGGCGGAAAAGAACTATTTATAAATAAAAAGAGTACACTTTGTTATGGAAGATTGTTGATATCACAGTAGGAGACTGGAATTCCAGCAGTATAGGAAAAATATAAACAAGTGTTCCTAAGTTTATCTCGCGTTTGTTGATCTTGTAAGTGTTGTTATTTAGTTTCGAGGCAACATCCCAGAATCTAGAATGATTCGAGGACAGTTTACTTTATGTGGTCACTTTTTCGCACTTGATATCGGCCCAGATAAAGCAAATATAATGAGCTAAACTCACTCTCGTTTTTGTTCTTGATTCCGATTCACTATTTGCTTGGCACATTTAGGGCAATTAATGGGAAACAAAGTCATAGTAATGGCATTGGGGCTGCGTAATATCCGCTGTAGAATGTAGAATGCATTGCCTGGTAAATATTTGCACTCGGCCATTATCTCTTGTTTCAATATTATACTATAACTGCAGGGTGGAGAGTAGAGGAAGCCACACCGCCACCCGCTCCCAAGAATTTCCGCCAATTTCCCGAAACATTGCGGTGTCGTGACTGAGTCATCAGGTTTTTTCTCTCCATCTCCCATCTACCCGGTTTTAGCCTGAACCAGAGCCCAAGTTTACTTGAGGTTAGAGCAGCCAAAGGCGGTTTTTTCCCTACCATTTCTGGCTTCTTACCTTTCATTCTTTCCGTATTCTTTATTTTCTTTTCTTTCTTGTTTATTTTTTTTTTGCGGCACTGCACCATGGCTGTGGGCCGCACATTTTTCTTGGCTGGCATTTTCATTTTAGCCCGCCCCAACTGACCGTTATTTTCGCCAGCGGAGTCTCGAGTCTAGACCTAGAATAATTAAATCAAAGACTCGGCAGCTCTGCTGTCATCAGCAAAAGCTGCCGCCTAATCTGCGCCATACGTGCTCACTTAATTTTTTTCTTAAAATTTTCGGGGTGTTTGGCAATCGGAAAAGCTCAAACAATAAGCGCCGTAAGTGTGCTATGTGCATATGAAACGCCTATATACAGGTGCTCGTCGTATAGTTATGTGCTTGTTTTATAATGCATGTGGAAAAAAAAAATAATAAAAAAGAGTGTGCGGTGCACATTGTTCCGAACAATGGAACGTTATACGATAAAAAGTGTATAAATAAGCTCGAACGGGGGTTGCATGTCACCTGCTCAGCCTTAGATCGCCCCGGCGCAGCCCTGAGAAAATGAAGTCACTCTCAAATAAATAAAAGCGAAGCGAGAAGAGTTACGGCAAGTGCTAACTGAATGTATTCAAGACAGCCAGCCACATAATACCCAAAGCCAACAGCCTCCCTTGCACCTTCCACCTACTACCAGACGGGGGAATCTCCACTTGTTGTTGCCCTGTTCTCAAAATCCGAGAGCCATGTGAACTGTGTGAACCCATAACCGGCCGTCCATGCAACTAAATCAAAAACAAGTAAGGGGACTGTAAAAGTGGTGGAATCCCTCACCTGGAATGCATCTTAACCTTAGGATCTCTGGGAAGATGTGTGAAATAGAAAGAAACAGTGCAGTTATACAGTATTATCGAAAACGAAAACTAAGACTGGTAATATCTTAACCGGAGGATATTTAGAATATTTCGAAATTAATTTATATTTGCTATTATTATTAAGACGAATCCTCATTAAGAAAAGAAAACGATTTACTCTCTAAAACGGGCCACAACTTTGAATTTTATTACTGGTAGTTGACATCTATTTTCTAACCAATCTTCCTGTTAGCTAACATGTACTTTAACTTGTAGATGACATAGATTTCCTAACCAATCTTACTGTTAGTTAACATGTACTTTAACATGTACATAACATAGATTTCCCAACCAATCTTACTGTGGTTCAACATGTTCTTTAAACTAAAAATGCCTACCAGACATTATTTGAACCAAAAAACTTCCTGACTTTTATTAAGTTACCTCCGAGAAAGTCAAGATACACACATATGCGATATCTCCTGCGCTCGGCTCTTAGAAACTATGAAAAAAGAAACGATTGAGCACGTCATATTCGATTGGGGGTAGAGTTGCAGATCGCCAGACTCGATTGCTCCACGCAGACTCCATTCCACACACCACACACACATTGGTAAGGCGGCAGCGACGCTGGAAAGTAACTCCACATACTTACACCGAGAGGGAGCGGACCACCTTTTGGACCTAGACCATTTATGGTGTCAGTAAGGTACACTGCAGCCGGTAATGGCCATGATAATGATGCCTCTTGGCCGACTCGCCACCAGAACGCCACAAAGTGGTGCAATTTGCTCGGCGGTTCTTGCTGCCTGCTGCTAGAAAGTGGCCAAAAGGCGGCTGGGAACAGCAAGAACAACAAAAGCAAAAAGAGACAAAACAAAACAAAAAGCGTAATCTAAAGCCAAGTTAAAAAGTAAAGCATGCTGCGGAAAATGGCTCTGCACTCATTTTGGTAGCTGACAGCAGTGCACAGTGGTCAAAAAGGGTCAATACTTGCATACATTTTCATGGAAATAATATAATATATTTTATGTTATTATAAGTCTATAATAAAAAGCAAAGCTATACCACTCTTCAAGAAGAAATGTTCTTAATTTCCTAAGGAATAACTTGAAAACTATTTTAAAACTTATATTATTGCTATAAGATTTGACTTCGTGGACTCCTTAAATTAATTTATTTCATGTCGAAACCATTGGAACCACTGTGCACCGTCTGGGAGGAGAGGGGAGGAGTCAACTATCGTCCCCTTTTTTCGAGTGTCTGCGTCTGGTTTGGTTTGTTTTCACCATGCAAACGTGATCTTGGAAGTGGACGAACTCGTGTCTTACATTATATATAGACCAGTTTCCTCATTTTGATGTGCCCGGTTCTAATGGGGCTTAGGCATTATCCCCCGGCTCCACAAGCTCAGCTGCCTTGAGGCCGTAGAAAGAGAACTTTTACCTGGGCAGCTCAGGTGTGACGAGAATGTCAACATAACTCAACTGGCGGCTAGCTTGGGCTGGGATTATGAAATTATCAAATCAACGGAATTTAGATTAAATTATTTATGAAATTCCCGTTAAGAAACTATTAAGTAAATGAATCTGTTCCCGTTTTCCATTAAATAGGGATTTACTATTCTATAAAGAGATATATTTCTATGAGAAGCAAGTTCATCAGCAGAAGCCTTAATGATTGATCTACAAAAAACAAAGAGCTCCTCTGAAAGCAGGAAGAATTGCCAACAATAAATCCAATCTAAGATTAACTGCCAAACATTTCGTTGTTCTTTTTGAAGCTGCAAAAGATGATTTCCTCAACTCATTAATTGTTAGAACAAAAAAACGCGAAAACAGACAAAGCTCTCACACGCTTCTTCTATAAAAAGGTATTTACTCTCCCTTGCCTCCCAGCTCATGATCGGCAGCAGTAATGCGCAAATGTTCTGGGGCCGTGAAATATTTGCTGGATGCATGCTAAATTAATATTAAAAACAATAATTGTTGACTTGTCGGATTTATAATTAGAAATGAGCCGGAAACCGGCTTCAGAACGGCAACATCTCCAATTGTAATTAGTTATTGGCAAAGAATCTCTGGGCCCGCCATTGAATCATCGTTAAGAAAAACTCGAACTAGGAACTCATTAGCATTATGCCAGTAGCGTCGGCGCAATACCTGGGCCTTCCTTTTCGCCTTTTTCTGTTGCCCAGTGTGAACAATCGAAAAGTCAAAATAAACAGAATTCAATTACACGCAGTTTGGGAAGGAAGCGAATGAAGTTGTAACTGCCGGAGCGACCTTGGTAACTGGGAATTTACCCGAGCCTCGCCTTGCCTCGCCTTAACCCTCGAAACCTCACTTCCTCAGAATCTAAATCTGGCCTGTCCTTTTCGGTCAGCAGGGACTTAAGCCAGCTATATCTCTGCCTACCTGAAGAAACCGAGTGTCGAGCCTGGGAATCGCTCGTCTTGTGAACGGAGCTGGAGCTGGTGAATCGGCGCATTTTACACACACTCGAGTGATTAATTTCCTGTTTATGAGCACTTCGTTGCCCCGCTCTTTGTTGTGCGGCTTCTTTGCCAAAGGTTTCGAAGGTTTCCACTGTTTCCTCCCTCAATGGAACCGAGCTTCGTCGGGATTTGTTTATTTGGTTCCTACGTGCCGAGTACACGGTAAAGAATTTTATTCGGGTTTTTTAATCAGATTTGATGAGTTGGAGTTATAAGGATCAGAGATTTAAATTGTAAAACGTGGGATAACTTTTAGTAAATAAAAGAACATAATTACTGGTTTTAAAATATGAGCTTATACATTTTATATATATTTATTAAAAAAGTTTTTAAATTCAACTAAGCCTAAGAAATAATGAAACCTGTGGAAAATGGAATTTCTGGTATAGCTTAAGCTTCAAAATTCAATTAAAGAATACGTACACCCTTCATTTTGTAGAACAATTAACCAAAATATTTATATTTCAACTTTTGAATGCTTAAAACCTATTTCTTCTTTATAAATTCTGTACTTAAAGTCAGACTTTTAATTGGGGATTTGGCTGGTTTAAGAGGAACCATCAACAAAACAGCACAATAACAATCCAATAATTAATTTGTTTACATTTCAAGTTCTGGTCTGCTTGGCTGCACAATGGTTTTGGAAGGCAGACAACCTTTTCCTTCATTCTCCAGAAATATATTTAAAAATATTAACACAAGTAGCTAAGGTGGTGAATTTTTTCCTGTGCAGGATACTCCCTCTCCCGGGAGTTGTTAGTGAACGATTTGCGTGTTTCGCTGATATTACCGTAACCGCCCGACGCCTGATCAGTTGGGATGGGACCGGGATGGGAGCTGTGTATCTACCAGATAGCCGTATATTCGGCTGCTACACGTGTTGCGTCGCTCAGTCGCCGCTATCCATGCTCATGTCCAACTCAATAGTTAATAGCAGCTACCTGTCAGGTATATTTACTTGTGCCTCTGCTCCGCTCAGCTCGGCTCGGCACGGTTCAGGTTCAGTCTCAGCGCGGCTCATCGCAGTCCCGCTCTCGTCCATTCAGTCAGTACCGCCGAACCTGTCGTCGCCGCCGCTCAGTGCTCGCTCGTATTTGGACTTGAATGTTTTCAGTTTGATTTTTATATTTCGCGTGTGTGAGAACGTAATTTCCATGAATTTTGCGCTATTGAATCGAAATTGATGACGGTTCGAGTGCCCCAATGATTGCCATTTCGCCGTGTGGCAATTACTCTTTATGGAGCATTCAAATGAGCTTTTTGGAGCGAAGTTACGTCTCTGATTACGAGCTCCAGTTTTGCTTGTAGTGTCGTGCTGCCCCGAAAAAAAATCAGAAGCCAGCTTGAATACAAATTAAAAAATTATCTACTTCCTAACCAGTGATGAATGAATGTCGTCGGTTCAACCTTAGGCTTGCCAAAAGAAGCTAAGAGCTGCCTAAATGCTAACAAACTGTTTACAGTGAACAACAAAATATTTAAAAATTTACTGCATGCGGAAATATTAATGAAAAGTGTGCGTGCTCGTTATTTGGAACTATTTCTATAGGAACCTGGTGGCATTGGATGGTAAATTAATTTATATAACAGGGAATTTATTGTGAAGTGATTTAACTAGGGGAATACATAGTTGCAGAGTTAATTATCTTCTGACTACTAAAAACTATACTATACACTCCCCAGAATTGATGTTTATATTATCTTTCCTCTAAGAAATATTCTACTTATCTTCTGACTGTTGTTCCAGCAGATACAGCTAAGACTGGCAAATATACTTTTGCACCTGTGTCACCAAAGAAAAAGTTCTATCAAAGTTTGCTTTAAAGTTCAAGCTGCACTTCAAACACCTGGCATGAGTATTGTTTTTAATTCGTTTTCAACGATCTCAGT
This sequence comes from Drosophila trapezifrons, assembly GCA_018874455.1. Lineage (NCBI taxonomy): Eukaryota > Metazoa > Arthropoda > Insecta > Diptera > Drosophilidae > Drosophila > Drosophila trapezifrons. The sequence goes on from JAEIIF010001520.1 coordinate 38,190, forward strand.
TATCCAAGATTATTCAGGTAGCATCCCCGCGTTTTCATTGCCATTTTTACTGTTTTCGATCTGCTCGATTCGATTGCGAAAGCGGCAAATCTAATGCCAATGAAGGGGGAAGGTGGAGTCCATTCGGTTGCTAATGATTCTGATAATTGCCATTGTGCGAAACCAAAAGCGAAGCTTTTGTTGTGCAATTCGGGGGACCGAAAGGGATGGGGGGTACCTGGCGTTTACTAGAGTTTTGTTAAGTACGGATTATGATTGCGATTATGATGGCCAGCGACTCGATGCTGATGCAATTAACGAGCGGCAAGGGCAGCACGAAGCGTTTATGCAAATCATTGGGCCAACACGGTCCTGAGCAATTATTGAATCGAGTTTGCGGTTGAAGCCTGCCACTACTTGGTGGAGTTTCTGTGTATCCGAGTTGGCGAGTATCTGTCTATCTGCCGGCATATCTTTTTATGCTCTTGACCCAGTGGCAGAGTGTCAAAGCGGGCCTTTATTAACGCAATTTCTTGGCTAATCTGCCGCGTAAACCAGTCCAATAAAAAGAGTAACAAGAAAATAAGGCTAGCGAAGCTAAGAATACCCTGACAAAGTGGGAAATGTCTTAAAATAAATTATACCTTGTATAGGTAATGCCTTGTATACTTTCGGAAAATAAGAGAAGGATGTATCTTTAATTTTAAGAGATTAGTTCAGGAATCTTACATAGAAATGGAGTTTAGTAAACTTAGTTTAGTAAAATGATAATACCCTAAGCCAAAGGGTACTACAAACACTGTCCACCTGCCATGTCTTGATCTTTGGACGAGTGTAATTACCCAGCGCTAAATGCAATTTGCAGAGCCATAATGTAGGAACGTGTTTTCGGTTCAGGTTGGATCGGAGTCGGGAGGAATCCGGCGATGTGTGATCCACTAACACGAAAAACGGAACTGGAACTCGGATTGCCATCGCCAGAGCATCGCAGATGTGACAATTGTTTGAGAAACCGCGCTGTGCCGCTGAAAATTCGCCCCGAATAGGAGGGGAATCAGTGAAGCGACGGATAGCGAGCCCCCAATTTATATAGTCGGGGCGTGGCATGGCGAGATTTTGCAGTGGTCCGTGTCCCCACAGCGGACGACGGCTTTAATTACACTCGATTGGCAATCAATAAGAGCCAATCAGTGCCATACATGCAGACCCGCTCGTACTTTTACTTGTGTCGCACGAGTTTCAATTCAATTTGCACATAATTTTACATAATCTTCGCCTCTGCGAGAAACTGTGTCAAGTCGAGCAGTTGGCCAAGTGCGAGTAAGTATCTAGCAGATACTACTCAGATACGCTCATTGTTGTTTTTACTTTCGTTGGCGGCTGCTGGCTGTCAGAAGCAGAAGAAATGAGCGAAGCCCATCTGGTTTTTACTTTCCTTTTATGCCAGGCCAAGCGCGGACTTTCAATTACTTCAAGCCGCCAAGATTGAGATACAGATACGCCGCCTTAGATACAGCCCGAAGAGCGAGCCAATTGCGATTATCCCCTGGATTCACCAAATGAATCGCTGCCGCTGCTGTGGCCTTTGATTAGATTCGGTCTCCCTGGCGGATGATCTCCTAATTAGCCACACAGTTGGCTAGTAATTAGTGCCGCCGCTTGCTTTATTTTTAATGGAAATTACTCTGTTTGTTGTTGGTTTGGTGACATTTCTGCCTCGGCTTGAGGTTCAGTTTCAGCCTTTTAATGGCCGTTCGAAACGCTGTCCGCTTGGACTTTCGCCCTGTCAAAGGTCAACCACGTGTGCTCGCTACAAATTGGGTTCGAAATTAATCACAGTCCGCCGTGTAATTGTCGTTAAGCCGGGGGACTTTTATTAGTTAAAGGTCGTTGTTTATAGAGAAAAAATGCGAAACATTACAGTGAAGAATTCATAAAACTTTGATAAATATTATGAATGAATTTAGGAAAATTTAAACCTTGCTCGGAATATTTAAAGCCTTCAATATTCGTTATAAATTCTCCATAAATTATATAAACTCTTTAAATATATATCCAATTCCAAGCTAATACGCATTTGTTTATCACAAAAACCTCAACTACTTTAACCTTTCAGAACTGATTGATCTTGGACGTTCTTTGTGTTGTAATTTTCCTATGACAAAAGCTTTTATATATTTTTTCATCCATTAAAAATAATGATTCTTGATGTTTCCTTGGAAGTGAACCCTTGATAATTTCAACTAAAAACTTTATGGCCAGAGAGCAAACTTGGCTGGCTGAGTTCTGTGCGCGGATTGTTTTCGGGTTCCCTGAGGTCGGGGAGCGGGCCTAAATGGCGAGTTAATGTTCGCTTTGGCTTTGGTCAGCGCCAGTTGTATCTTTCTGTGGTTACGCCCGGCTGGGTTCTGGTGGTGCTGATGTTGCTGGTGGCACTACTCTATGTACTATATGTGTTGCCCTCGTCAGAACCTTTATCAAGTGTCATACTTTTTGCCCCCTTCCCCGCGCACTTGTCGCCGTTCGATCTGAGTGCACAAAGAAAAGCAGCCACGGATGTGTGGAACATCTAGGGGTACGAGTACGGGTACGGGTACGGGTACGGGCTTGGCTTCGGGTTCGGGTTCGGGCTCGGGTACTTTGGTGCTTTCCTTGGCAACACTTGTACTCGCACTCTTACCTGTTAATAACTTGTAACTTGATGCATCGTCGGATCGCGTCCCTTGGGCTCGTCTCACTGGACTGACTTTCGGAGTCTTCGCCAACGGTCGAGCGATCTTGCACAGAAAGAAATCTTTACAACGATCGCAGGGCTGGAAAACTGGGAAAACTTAAACAAAACATTTGAAAATTAAATGTTTTCAAATATTAAAATGTGAAAAATCCAAGGAAACCTTATTTAAAAACTTTATTTAACATCCAAAACACTCTGATCTTACTTTAAATTATTATTAAATCCTATATTTTGATACTAATTATTAGTACAGTATCTAGTGACCCAATTTTCTCTCTGTGCACTGCCTGTTCCGCCCCGTCTCTCCTCAGTTCGCATAGGTGTGTGTATCTGCAATCTGTGAGAGTGGACTTGGCACTTGCGCTCGGCTGCATACAAAAGTATCTGAAGGCATGCACATCTCTCCGCCGCTCTATCTGCGGCCGTATACGGCAGATATATCTGTATCTGCAGCGTGCAAAGGCAAATCTTTGCCACTAAGGCGCCACATTTGTTTGCAAAATGTTCAATAATAAACAAAAGCGGAGACGCCGCCGTCATCCACTTTGTGGCGAAGACGCCGTATACATTTCGATACCCGGTACTCGTTAAGGGGCGACTGTTTGTGGATAAACATTGGCGGGATGAAGTAATTTGATCGGATCCTAAGGGATTTTGGGAAAGAAAAGGTATCTTTTTTCAATTATGTTAAAAATAATCTTGCAATTACCTGAAAGAAGGGATATTTCTATTATATTTTAGTTAGGCAATATGGTATTTCGTTTAAATACTTCAAAACAAATGTATTTTATAGCTTTAATAATATTCAAAAATTTATTTCTGCGCAGTTGTATTATTCAACCATATTTAACGGAAATACTTTCCCCATTTTAGTAAGGGATATTATTTTAGTCGAACTCCACTGGGGCTCCCACCAGTTATATCTTTTTATGACTTCGCCTGAAACGGCTGTAAGTGAACGAAAATTTGTATAAATACCCGGGAAAGATACAGATAAAGGCCTCTTTTGGCCTGTTTCGCTGGTCACCGAACTCTCGATCGCATGTTAAAAGTGGATTTTGTTTTCTTCTCCCGCCGCTTTTGGCTCATTTATGCAAGTATGCATAATTATTTGCAAATATGCATTTCGCGCGATTGTGATAAGGTTCGCTCTCCACTTGGCTAAGATAAATGTGTGCCATTGTGCCGATAAGAGGTTTGACTCTTGATGCCAGCAGTCATTAATATAATGGCACAACCTTAATAATCGAACTGTTTGGTGTGTGAGTTGAGTCATCGTCGGGCCATTGGAGTTCGCTCCAGCCGGGGGAGCTAAATTTAACTGCCATTCGGCGAACACATTCACGCACTTGGCTTAATTAATGTTTATTAGTCGCATATATTTGCTTAATTTGTGTTGCCAAGGCTCGGAGACGGTAGCCAAACTTATGAGGGGAATCGATTTGTATAATTATAAATGTCTTTAAGGCTTTTATTTATCTGCCAATTTAAAGACAAGATGACAGATTTATATGAAATGGTCAAGGGTTGCCATTTTTGGATTTTTATCTAGCTTTAATGGAGGCATTGATACAAGTTCTCAGTCATATCACGACTTTAAAATATTGAAGCTGATAATATCCATTTAAAAATAAATTAAAAGGTTTCATTATTTTTATTTCGATTTTTTACAAATTTATTTTTGTGTATAAACTAGAAAAGGTTCCTTTTTAATTTTAATAAATTTCACATTATGTTGACTGATTAATTTGTATTTAAAAATGATTTTAAATACTTGTATGAAAAGGATAGATATTTTATGGCGATTTTTTTCACATTTTTATATCTAGAAAAACATCTTTTTAATTTTAAGAAATTGCACAACAAGTTTACGCTTCCTATTAGCCTTTATTTTCAACTATTAAGTAATTCTATGGCATTTCAAAATATCTCAGATAAATTAATGGCTTGCTGCCAAAGAGTTCAGCAATTAAAAAGTTCTGTGACATTTCGAAAAAAATCGCTGATCAATTTCTAGTGAGCTGCCAATGGGTTAAGCAATGGCATTGGAACGCTAAAAATATTTACCCCACGAGAAATTCATTTTCAGGTCAATAAAATAAGTTGGGAAACCGAAAGCCCAGCAACTGATAGCGCTGTGTGTCTTTCGCTTTATTTTTTGTCTTCTTGCGTTTTTTGTATTTATATTTTGTTTCTTTTTTGCCATGTTCATATTGGAACAGTTGTTTTTACGACTTTGTTTCAGAAGCCTCTCTCGCGCGCTCTTTGTTGTCAACTTTCAGATGTTTTCTCTGCCAGCGACTGATAAAAACGGACTCAGTCAGGTGAAATTTCGACAGCGAAACAGTCACCTGTCTGGAGCAGAAATGATTTGCTCTGATTTGTGTAGAATTGACTAACAATGGGCGAGTGCAGAATCTTCGGAGACAATGTCATAATCATAATCCATGGCATTATGGGCCGATCAGTATGCGGCAGAATGGCCAGGGGGCTTTCACTTTCACAGGCCTCGCGATTTTTGTGGCGACTTTTCACTTTCCGTTCAGCGGACTTTACATATATTGTTCTCTCTTGACAATTCGATTCGCATGCAAATCAAAACAAAGTCAGCCCGCCAGCAAATCTCCCATATGAATCATTTCGTTAGAAAAAACAGAAACAACAGCGGATATAATGCGTATTTCGTATTTTAATACGATTTTCGGGCTTCGTGTGAACTCGGAGTCGGAGTTGGGCTTTGATGATATTTTGATTATTTCCACGAATTTAACTCAGGCTGAGAGGGGGAAAAACTTGAAGATTTCTTTTGATATTACATTTTAAATGTTATAAATTATTTTTTTATTATCCTTATAAATGGAATTATTCTTATTAATTTAAATGAAAAAGGTATAAAGTTCCGACCTTTACTTAACAGAACTTTACCCTTCTTTTAAATATTATCCGTAAAAGTTCCTAATTTCGTTAAACTTCTTCAGAATTAACATTTAAAAATCTTTATATATTTTATAAGGGTGTCACAGATATTTTTAAGGATTTCTTAAAACTGATTTGATAGGTTTTAAAGGCACTGAAGCTTCCTTATGGCCTTATGACACAGGGCACAAGTTTTCATTAATTAGAGTTTTCATTAGAGG
>JAEIIF010001552.1:0-15012 GCA_018874455.1 Drosophila trapezifrons
ATCAGTTGGAATTTTCAGCTCAGCAAATGAAGTCGTCGTAATTATTGGGCGCTCTTTCAACATCGAAGATATCTTTTCGGATTTACAGAGCTTTGAAGCTGGGGAATGATAGAGTTGTTCATCGACTTTTTTTTTTATTGATAAAAAATTGATTGATAGAAAATGTGTAAAAGAAAGTGTGACCTTATTTTACGCATCTGGCATCTCTGCTAACACAAATATGGTATTTATGTCTATCTAGAGAACCATGAAATCTTAATGTGAAATTACTTGCATAAGCTCCAACTTCTAAACGTTCATTCGGTTTCTGCCAGCGAACGAGGCAACATCTTTGAAGTGAAATTTTATTTTTAATTATGTTATATTTTAATTTATATTAATTTCTAAATATAACTTGATTTTCATACGAGTTGGATTCTTTCTCCAATGACTAATGTTCTCAGATATTGATTTGGTTTGTGCTCTTACTTGGTATTTATTTTAAATTTTAATTTTGCTTTATTATTCATTATTTTTTCCATATGCATAAGGGTATCGCAAATCTGCGGGTTATCGGTTATTTTATGCAATACATTTCGCATATTTCAAGGTCGGCGACGGGGCGCCTGCGGACATGTCCAAATTGCAGGCTCTCCATTTCAGATTCACTTTTTGTTTTATTTTTTTTTCCTTGGTTCTTTGCATTTATTCTTTTGCCGACTTTTTGGTCATAATTCAAATAAGCCTTGTTTTTTTCACGGAGCTGCAAGCTTAAGAATGTTCTTTTGGGATTGTTTGTTTCGGCTTTTTAGTTTTTTCGGAGTTATCCGTTCGGAGCTCATCAATCTGGGCGGCCTTCGGGCGTTAAATGCGTTGCGACAAATGCTCCAGAGAAGGGTCGCCTTCGGTTGCGATTAAGGAAATCAAATAAATATGCAGCTTGCTTGTGGAGTTCATCGAACCTGTGCTAACATTTCGGAGACCCCTCTTCAAAGGCCAAAGCCCTTTCTTCAAGAATGAGAAAAGAAGAACAAAAAATATACTGCGAAACCATTTTAATTTTCGGTTCTGTGCAACGTTTTTTTTATACGAAGGTGGTCCTCATAAATTCTTTTGGCCTGCGTGTCCTTTAGCCTTTTATTATATTTTATCCGAGTTTTTTGGCTGCCTCTCATCTGTATTTTTTGTGTGCTTTGCTTTGGCTTAAATTCTTGAGATTGCCATGATCTGGTCGGTCGGTCGGTTGGTAGGCGTTGCCGGGCTTTCGCTTTCGTTTTTTTCTTTTTGGTTTTTTTCGGTTGGAAGGACTTGAATTGGTTCGGATTGGATCCATTCCGCCTAATTGTTGTCGCGGCTTTTGCGGCTTGTTTTGGGATATCAAATTCACTTAGCGCTTTGTCTCGCCGGGTGTTGAAATCTTTAGACATCGTGAGGCGGCACTTAAAGTGTTTGTTCTCGAATTGTTGCCACGTCATAAATGTTTTTTGTTTTGCTTCTTTTCGCCCCTACTTATACGCTGCTTGGCAAAAGTGAAAGTTCGTGTAATACAATTAATAAACCGCCACTTGGAGAGCGTTAAGCACACAAGACTAAATGGCGGGCATGTTGGTCAAGTGCCTGGGTCGCCGCCGCTGACGTTTCTGCTGCTGCGTCACTGACGATGACGAGACCATCAATTACCGACCACCAGCCACTAGCCACCTTCCACCAGGCCTGCCACGCCCCAGGACAAAAACGCATGCTGACACGACACACACACTAAGAGACTTTTTCTCACATCAAAAACTATGATACTCAAACAATTCTTCAGACAAAAGAGCAGACTTTTCTAAATTTTTATATGTAATTCTTGAGCAACAAGGAATATAACTTTAAACTATGTAACCTTCAGACATAAAGTATATTTTAACCGGAATTTATTTTTAGCACTGCATACGAGAATTTCAAGTTTATAATTCCCAACTGTTTTTTCTCATGCAAAAAAACTTTTAAATTTATAATTTAAAAAATAGAAAACTAATCTTTAAAATTTTGTAAAATACACCTTCAGACATAAAGTATATTTTAACCGGAATTTAGCTACTTTATTTCCGCTTATTTTCAGCTCTACATACAAGTATTTCAAGTTTATAATTCCCAACTGTTTTTTCTCATGCAAAAAAACTTTAAAATTTATAATTTTAGGAATAGAAAACTATTCTTTAAATTTTATAAAATACACCGAAAGAAAGTACATTTTATCTGGAAGTTATCTGCTTCATTTCGAGCTTATGATTCCCAACTGTTTGAAATTTGAGTTTCCTAAAAATTCTTCGAATAAAGAAAAATATAAAATAAATATTAAAAATTCTTCGAAAAAAGAAAAATAGAAAATAAATATTGAAATCGAGCCCCTTGATACAATATAAAATTTTAAATATTAATTAATTTCTTTAAATGATTTTTCCCAGTGCCGACTGGCAACAAACGGAAGTGCGTGTCCTGGCATTGGTCTTTACTACTTTGGCATGACGTATGTATGTATTCAAGAGGATGTGGTTCGCACTTACCTTCGTACATCTGCGCATATTGCGGAAAGCCGGCAGCTCGCAGCCATTTGCAAGCTTCCACGGCTTCGATTTCTGCAAAGAGGGAGAAAATTGGAGGGTTAAAATGCGTCGTTCCAATATTGCGTATACGCAGGCAAGCCAGCGGATTAAATTAATGGTAATTAAATTGCCGTTCGGGCGAGTCCTTTCAGCCGGATCAAATTCAATCCGTGCGGCAAAAAAAAAAAAGGCACCCATTAAATGGCCCGAATGACGAGGTTCAAGATGCAAGAGTCGCGCAAAAGTCTGGCCATTGTTTGGGCCGGGGTTTTCACGGTCACTTGATAGATTATGCTGTAAACCGTCCAAATGAAGCTGACGGCTTTAAAATTATGTAGCTGCGGTCAACCGACGACATGCTCTTAAATTGTTTTTCTCCTTTACCCTTGAGGAGTGTGGCAGTGACATGAAAGTAAAAGTTTCGCAGAATCTTTTGCGCAACTCTTGAAAGTGAAGTGATTGAGGAGGAGATGTGTGTGTGGAATGTGAAGTGCCAGACCGAAAACAATGGGACCTTAACTCGTTTTCATGTCGGTTTTGCAGATTTGTTCAAGTGCAATTAAAACTTGAATGTCTGTATATTATTATAAGAGAAATAGCCTATTTAATTTATATGTTTAAAGAGGGGTTTTAGGGTAGAAGAACGGGTGGTACAATAAAACAATTTATACTCGCAATATAGCTACGGAAAAAGTATATAAAATGAAGTATAGAGATAATGATAGATACGAGAGCAGCAACCGCATTGAATTGCTTATTTATGTTTAGCTAATTCCAGTTAGACACAAAGCCCCATGACAAAGAAACCAGTGAACCGCAAATAACAAAGATAAATCATATTTTTTTATACGATTCTAAGTCCCCAAATGAATTCCAATTGAATGCCACAAAGAAACGCCAACCAATTTGTGGATGGAAAATAAAAAGGAAACATAGGCACTTGGCCTCAGCAGCTATTTAAAATGCTAATCTCTTGAGTTACAGGATCTGGCGACGGAGCTATTGATTTTTAATCAGCCTGAGCGACGACAACATGAAACAGTTTCCGGCTGCTTACTGCCAACGGGGATGGAACTGCCAACGCTGGTATGCCAATGGGCATGGGATGAGGCCATGAGTCCATGTCAAAAAGGGGGCCCGGGCTGAGTGAATTATTATTGAGTTTTGCAAGCGATTAACTTGCACGAGGATACTGGCGGGCGATACCAGCGAAGCCAGCCAGCAACTCAAGCGAAGCGGGCACCACCACCACCTGTCCTGTCCACCTGCCCATCTCTTCGTCCAGGTTGGCTTCCCACCGCTCCGGACTCTGGCTCGCTGTCTCTGTCTCTGCATTTATTTATAACCGAGAGCAACCCTTTGGCCATCGATTTATGCCGCTGACACTCTGACAGCTGCCGGCCGCAAACTGTGAAGTCCGGACGCATGACCCGCTTCCAAACGGATCTTGGCAGCGAGCCAGTGATTGAAATTGTATTTGACCCACTCGACCTGGTCAAGGAGTAACGGCCAACTGCATTACAAAATTATGCATGCAAATTGCGGGGGTAAATAGCTCGATATTAAGTCATTAGCGTGTGATTGGTGATGTTATAAAATATTTACAGTAACAAGCTAGGTTTCCTAATGGAAATTAGAAACTGTAGGGATACTATAATAATCTAGAGACAAAAAGGTAACATGGTTGGTGTTATATTAGGAAAGTATAAAAAGCATTTATCATTTTTTGCAAGTTTTGTATACTGCAGTGTGACCAGGTGTGTATGTGCATCATTATTAAAGATGGCCACTCTAGCAACAGGGTATTTAAGTACAGCAGTCTGAACAGAGCTCATAAACGATTTAATTTTATTAAAACAATCACAAATAAAGAATCATCCTCAGGAAGGCATCAGAAAATAAAGAAAACAAATTATTTATTTAAGAATACCCTACATGAACCTTTTTTCCTTATCACATTCGCTTGACATTTGGGTGGAAGTCAAAGTCAAGTCATAATTTATCCTGTCCTGCATTAATTATCCAACACTTGGCAACTTTTGCGTTGGCAAATGTTATTTTTCTGTAAATGCCACTCGAGCGTTATATAAATTGCGCATACGCCGCGTTGACGTTGCAGGCTCAAACTCATCTAAAAGCCATTTAAGGCGAGAAGGTGTGAGTGCTGGTGGGTGTGTGTGTGTGTGTGTGTGTGTGTGTTAAAGGCTCACTCGCAGCTTATTGCGTCAGGTTCAATATTTGTTCTTGTTTTATCCACACACTCTTACACACAGGCACAGGACCGCCCAGTTGTTGTACTTATTGTCCTTTGGTGTCCCACTCTGCCCACTCTCCTCCTTGTCGGCACTGTTAAAACATTTCCAAACAAGCGACGCGTAAATTCATGAACTTCACCTGCGCCCAGGATAATAATTATTCTGATGGACCCAGGACAATGTGTGTGTGTGTGTGTAAGAGGATGGTTTATGGGCGTTTTGGAACATGAGACGATGCTGATCGGGGCTTACACGGAATGTCAGAATGCCGGAATGTCGGATTGCCGGAAAGCCGGGATGCCGGCCTGACCTTAAGGCTAATTAAAAAAAAAAGTATATAAAATGCCAGAGAGTCAGGGAACACATTCCCCCTCCTCTCTGTCTTGCGTACAATGTGAACTCTGCTCTTTAAATTTCCGATGATTATCGCTAGCCAAGCTATTAAATTTCGTAGTCTTGAGTTTACAATTTTAAGAATTGTTACAGAATATCCAATTTGCATTTTTGCATCAAAAACAAAAAAGATGATTCGAGGAAAGATAAAGTGAACTTGACCTTTTTAAAGGTACATAATAAAGAAAGAAAGTTTGAACACTTTGCAGATTGTAGAAGACAACAAAGGAACTCTTAAAAGTCGTCTGAACTTAAACAAAGTTTATTAACCTTATAAATATATAACTATTAAGTCCATATCAATAAGAAGAATTTCTTCATGACTTAAAATCTATGAAAATTTCACCTTTTCATGCAATAATATGTGTTTGGTACGAAATAATTAAGTGTAACATTCTGTAGCCTACTTTTGGGCTTCTTTTAAACTGATTTAAAATCTAAGCCGATTTTAAATTAAATTAAATATGAAAAATACTTGGAAGTTCATTGAACATTTACATGAATATTAAGTAGATAAGAATAAATATTTTTTACCTAAAGAAACCTATTCTAAGTCTTCGCGACTCTTCTCAATTAGTCTCTATTCCAAAAGGCACAAAAGCTCACCTTTGATCTTAGTTTTACCTGCCTTGGCACTTTGCATAGATAATTTTGTGTCTGCCAGGACTGAAATTCAATTTCAACCCCTTTGTTTTTTGTTGTTTACTAAATTTGTTTAAATTTTCAATTAAAATTTGCATTGATTTTAAGACCCAACCCCACAGAGACCGCAATGAGTAGAAAGTCATGGAACAGGCATTTCTGGTGAACGCAGGGGGAGAGTGTCAATGAAAGCAAAGTTCCTAACACAATTGCCGTAGACTTTATCCTTGTGTGTGTATGGGTGCGTGTTAGTGACACGCTTTAGCCTTTGTGATTGCGTCTGTGTGAGTGAGTTTGCTCCAGAAAAATGCAGCCAAGCAGAGCGAGCTGACAATGTATGTGAATGACAGACAGACAGCCACAAACACATACTGGGCCACAGAGACTCGATTATGGCCAAGTTATGTAAAGGGTTTACTATTCGTCCGCATTTATAGCCCGATTCCAGAGAATCCGTTCCAGCAAGTGCATTCAATAGCATCCAGTCCAGTCCAGTCGCCTCTGTTACGCGCAGCTAAAACTTTAAGCTGGCTTTATGTAATTAGAAGAGGAAAACATTACGTTCCCTCGCTAATCCCTTCACTGGGAAATTAATTATTCAAGAATAAGTAGTAACTAACGCTATAGATGGAAAATCTTTTTAAAAACTGCAGAAAAGTATGCAATAAAATGTTAAGTCTTAACTTCAGTACCAAATTTGTTTGTACATTTTTTTTGTATATTTGTAGGCTTTCATTCAGTAAGTTTCAGTCATTAAATCTTTTCAAATGGTGCCGAAAAGTATGCAAACAAATTTTGTAGTTGCCAAAATTTATGTAAACTTGCTATCACAATTTTGTAGCATACTTCTGGTCATATTTTTTAGTGCATTTCAAACACTGCTTCATTAAATTACTAGATTTTGTGATTTAATATTTGTATTTCAAGACATGTAAAAAAATGTCTTGAAAATGATCTTAAAAATCAAGCATGTTGTATTTTTAAATGAGTTCCATGACTGCAATAATCTATAACCTGTATTTTGATGATTTTCTTTCTCCGTTCTCGATAACAGCATTGACCTTTTTCTCGTCGAACAAAACACTATATTTTCCGCATCGTAAATCGAATTTCAGCTGACACTAATTGATAGCTAATTCAATTGCCGCAGGCTGGCCGAAACATTATTCAGCAATTTTCATTAATTTCCCGCTAAACGGTTTCATATGCCAATTATGCTGCCATATAAATACTAAATTACATTGGACCCCCCGGGGCGGAAAACCTCTGAGAGAACCAAGCGTAAAAACAATGCAATTTTACAGCCAAGTTGAGACTATGTGTGTCGTAAATGCAAATGAACCGTGCATGTTGGCACTTAGATAAATAATTCAATGATTGTCGTAGGTGTCGTGCCATTAATTAATTGTTGTTTTGGCCACTGGCTAAACGAGGAAAAGAGCCTTTGCCTCTTTAAATGTCAGACGGAACATATATTTTGGTCACCTTCGGACGGAGACTGCTGCTGGCAAAAGTGGATTATTAATTATAAATTGCAGCCAGAAATAGCACTTGAACTTGTAATTTTCAGTTTGTTTTCGAAATAGAGTCGTTCGTTGGTTGGTCGACGGGGCCCAAGTATAAAGTGTGTATAAATAGACACGTGGACACACACACACAACACACTCCTTTCCTCTTCACTGGGCACACAAAAGCCTGCCAGCTTTTCAGCAGGATCAGGCTATTTATAAAATTTTGCCGTGGCCTGAAGTGTGTGTTAGCCTCCTTCTAACCAGCCAGCAACAGCAACTCCCTTTCCTTTTGGGCTAGAAGAAGGGTTTGGGTTTGAGCTTGGGTTTGGGTGTATGGGTGCAACAAGTGGCAGGAGAGACGTCAGTTTAATTTGCTGTAAACTCAACGATGGGTGGAGCCGGCACTTACTTGGCTCGGGGGTTCTCAACCATAAATGCCCTGCAATTACTGGGGTACAAAGATACAGAGCCAGAGCCAGGCCACCCCATTGAAAATTCTTTGGCCAAATATAACAGATCGCTGAGCTTTTAATGTGTTTTTAATGTCAGCGTATTATATGCGGCATATTTCCTGCGCCGAGCAGCGGGATTCGCCTTTCGCACACAATAAAATCAAGCAAATTTCGCATTCGCAGCTAAAATAATCAAACAATAACAAAGATAAAACAAAACAAAACAAAACGAAGCGGCAAAACGAGAATGGAAAGTTTATATATTGTTTCAACCCCAAAATATGGCAGAAAAATGAAAATTAAATTAGGTTTTATAAATGAATATAGGTTTTCATAACTGAAATACTTAAGGCGCTGTATGGAAATACAAATGTTAAGGTTTAACCAAGGTCTTTTAATCCTGTGCTTTAAAGTTTACTTATTCTCTGAAAATAATTGTATCTCGTCTTTGGGGAAATAAATACATCTCTTCTACTTAAAAATCCACTCATGTTACCTTTTACAATGAAATTAAACAAAAAGGAAACTGACTTACAGGTGGTTATGTTTTCTGAGAACTCTGAGACATTTCTCTAGAGACAAAAGGAGACCCGTGCACTTCCTCAATCGAATGTAGGCAGCTTGTAAAGGCCGTAAAAATGCTTTTCCAATTGCCCATTCAATTTTGTGTATACAATTTAAGCGTCATTTATATATCTTATGTTTTTCTGTATTTTTCTTTTGGAGGCACGAACCGTGGAGGCAGGTACTGACCGAAGTAAAAAACAATTTCCCTGAACTCTTTTGCTCGTTTTTTTTTCACTCGTTCACGAATATACATATATTAATTGTATAATAATTTTTTTCCATTTATTACTACACGCAAACAATTTTCTTTATTTAAATGAATGGCTTTGCTTGACTGCCGCGCAATTTCACCAGCTTGGCCGGTGCGCGGTTGATGATTATGATGATGATTGTTATGATTATGACGGCTATGGTCAGTGGCTGGATATACATACATAACACTGTGGGACAGTGACTGACTGACTGACTGGATGATTGACTGGACTGGAGACTGGCCGGAAAGGACGGAAAGCAACAGTGACAGCGATAGCACACTTGTTGCAATTCCTATTCCCATATTGATACACATATCTCCCATGAATAATTCGATTTAAATGCGAGGCGTCGACTGATAAGTACAAGCTGTGCACTGTGCTCTGGAAATAGCCATGCCCCGCATTCCCATTACCAAAAATAAATGGCCAATTGAAGGAAGGGGGTGGGTGTGTGTGTTGGGGATCAGCGGCTGTTTTGTGGCTATTGTGGGGCGCGGAAAAACAATAAACAGCCAATTTCTGGCCGAACGAGTGGCGCGCGCGCATTCCATGCCACCAAAGAAACACTATGATCCAGACACGCATTTTTCCATAATTGTATACAAAGATTTTTTAAATAATAATTGCCAATGGCCGGTGGCAGCCAGTGGGCAAAACAAGATTGCCCTTGAAGCAGGGCCACATTGGGCAAAGAATCCTCGAAAGTAGGGGTTTAAATAGATATAAAAAGCTTATAAGGGAGAAATATTAATCTAATATTTAAGTGTACATTTTCTGGTATCATTTAATTTGTTTAAATATTATTTGTGCCTTTCTAGCATTAAGATTTAAACTAAAATAATGCGTTCAATATTTTCTTGAGACAATATAACATATTATTTTTATTTTTTTTGTTATAATGATCATTTTGAACCAAATGATCATATTTACAGAATTTTTAATTACTTTAAAATATTAAATATTTGAATTTAAAAGCACAACAAGTAAGGGAAAAAAAGCTATAGGTATCTACACATTTGTATTAATATTTAAAATATTTTTTTACCAAAAATCATAGCGTAAGTACTATAGGTAAGCTATAGGTATCCAAAAATGTACATAATATCCAACAAAATAACCTATTTCAATACTGAAACTTCTACCAAATTCCAAGCTTAATTCCTAGCCAAGTTCCTGTCTAAAGACTTGGCTAAATTCCTATCCCAAGCACTCAATTTTTCCCTGACTGCACTACCTTCTTGGCTATTAAATGCCGCCAACATGCTAGCTCACCTGCAATCTTGCGTTCTCGCATTTTCCGCCATAACGCCTCGGCCTTGCGCTTGGGCCAGTTCTCGAACTTCTGCGAGAAGCTCCTGAAGAACTTGTACTCGCGTATGGTGATGGACATGCGACGTTGCATATTGGCCAGCTTTGGTAGCGCCGTCTTGAAGGCAAAAGCACTCACAACAAATGTGTGCTGAGACCAGAGAAACTTATTAAACTAATTGTGCTGCCCAAGAAGCAGGCTTACACGACGAGCACTCAAAGCACTGATATTCTGTATTCTCTCTTTTTCTTTTGGCTACTCGTTTCGATATTATCTTTCTTTATATATTTCTTGGGTGTTTTTAAATTTCCGTTACAACTGAGTCGGCGGCGTCGACGCGCGCTCCACCCCGCGATGGTGTTATCCACTCGGTGCGGCCACGAAAATCGACAACCGTGCACGGCGCCTGTAAGAGCACTAATGAATTTGCCAACGCGCTCGGTTTTTGTGTTCGGAATAAATGGCGAGTTCACTTCGGGTTCGAGTCGAGTCAGGGCCCCGAAGCGGGCGGCACAAGTGGCACACGGGGCGTATGAACAGCGACAACGGGGCGTATGAGCAACATGGCTCTACTGTGTGCTTCTTGAAGGGCTAAAGGTATTGTATTGTTTTGTTCTTTGATGAGAGAGATGGGAGGAGAGAGGACGGGAGCAACATCCTGGCCATGTTGTAGTAGAGTTATCGGCGCCACAATCGCTTATTATTATTTTCTGTGGTTAGTAGTTGGCCAGGGCCAAATGCCCGGAGGCAGCTCACAAATAAATAAATAAGTAAATGAATAGCTGTCATGTTGTTGATGTTGATGATGATGATGATGATGCTTCTTATTTCATTTCCATGTTTCCCCGCTCGATCCATGGCAAAAGGACTCGGAACAACGGGCCCAGGGAATGTCAGCTTATGTTTTTATGGCGGGGGGGAGGAAGTAAAACATTCATTAAAATTTATATGTAGCCATGTGAAAGTTTCAAGACACAGCCAACCGCACCTGTTGCTCATTGTGGGCGGGCGGCACAGTTACAGTTCGTTCGTATATATATTTACTTTAATGTGTGTTTGTGTTTGCCCAAGGCTAAGCTTTTACATTTTGTTTCATGATTTATGATGAGCTGAGTAAATGGCCTTATTGTCTCCCAAGAAGAGGCTTTGATGATTCAGCTGGACAGAGTTGATATAGAACAGGAGAATAATAGTTCTCTAATCGAACAAGTGCAGTTTCTCCCACAGCTGCATTTTGTTTGTTCAAAAAACGCGTTTACTTTTTCATCAGAAACACTCCCCTTTTTTTTAGCACTTATATATATTTTGTGATCAATTGAGTAAACAGGAATAATTATGAGCATTATATCTCATTAATCTCCTGCCACTTGTATATAGATATATATTTTTTTTTCGCTGTGAGTTGGTGCGGAAGACAAAACACGGAGAATATTATATGCAAAAGATAAATACAACATTGTGTATGGTATTAAGCATGAATGCGGGCAATTTGTAATTTTTGTGCAATAGACAGTCTGTATAGTATATATGCGCTGTGTTAATCTTTTCAATAAAACAAACAGTGCTCTTGAGGCCCGCTTCCGTTATGAAACAATAATAAATGGAAAGCAGTAGCAGCAGTAGCAGTAGCAGCATCTTGCCGCTCCTTAAAGCCTGTCATTTTTATTATTGACAACACACGGGGCGTATGAGCAATGCAATGGCACACAAAATATGGGCAATATAAAGAAGCGTAAAGCGAGATATATATTATATGATAACAGAAGCGTTGAGCCAGATATATATAATATGATAACAGCAGCCATGGCATGACCATCGACCTTTTCAGAGGTCGGAGACGTCACTGTAATGACGTCAAGACCGCAAAGGAAATGGCTGGCAAACACACTCGCTTAATGGTCATGAAGTGACCATTTCTCTCTCTGCGTGTTCCCTCTGACGTCATTGGTCATTGGTATACTTTTCGAGACTTCTCCAAATGCCAACAACTTTGGCTTTTTGTATGTCCATAATTCGTTTGGGAGCAGTCAGGCTGCAAAATCGAAATTGAATGTTCGCTCCCAGCAGCAGCCACGGACAGTGGAGGGCACTTGGGCGTCCAGTTTGTGTGATTCAATTCTTTTCTCCTCCGCCGTTCATTTATACGCCATTTTTAGCACAAAGAGTGTGCCATCATCATCATCATCACCCAAACGAACTCCGGACAAGAGGCTGGTGGGCATATGTGGATAGATAGGCCTATGTGCACGGAGGGAAAACTATTCCTAAAAGTGCGATTCAAGGGAATTAGAAAGAGTAAAGAGGTCTACAAAAATAAGGAAAGCTCTGAATAAAATATAGATAGCTCTGAATAAAATATAGAAAGCTCTAAGGATGTAAATTTGTATTTATAAATGCTTAACAACCTTTTTTAATTCCTGGCCAAAAGCCTTCATTTTAATTAAGAATTTTAATTAAAACCCTGCTGATATTGTTCCTAGATCCCAGAGTTATGTTTTAGAATATCAAGGGCGGTTCTTGATCCCTTATTTAAGGTATTTTTTACCACAAATAATTCTAAGAACGACAGTATATGTAGTCATTCCATTTTTTCCATAAAAGATGTTGTGATTAATTTACAATTTTACCACAATAATAAAGAACATTGAAACTAAGAAACATAATAAGCTTGAGTGACTTAGCTTTAATAAAGAATAATTGAGATTATTTATAAAGAAGTTTTATCAATTAAAATGATAAAGCATTATTCTAAAATAAGTTTTAATAAAGAAATTATATATTGTACTAAAAAGAAAGACATTTATGAACTGAGAGAATTACAAAGAAAGAGGCTTCACCCAAGAACTTTATTAATATAATTTAAGTAGAACTAAAACTACTCTCCACATTTTTCTCTCAGTACTTCCAGTGGTGTGGTGAATGGTCTGCGGAATTGACAGATTGACAGCTATTTTCGGCTGTGGTTTGGGTTGTGTGTGATTGTGCCATTTGTATTGGAAGTGTTGACGGAAGTGTTGGAAATTCGCAAAAAGAGCGAGCTGCTGCTGCTGCTCTTGATATTCGCGCTGGCGGCCAGAGAACATGAAAGTAATTTAAATGACGAGAGGACAGACAGGACAGCCCTCCATTGAATTGGCCCTGGCAATTGTTTGGCTACCCAAAAAACGAAAGCAAAAGTTGGAAATGGGAATTGATTTGCTGGGGCAAACAAAGCGGCTTTCGGTAACGTGTTCAGCACATTTATAGATCATCAGAACCCTGGATCCAGCGGGCGCATAATTATAGAAATTATGAATCACTGTGCCGGCAGAGACAGACTGTTATTATAAACCACTCAGGCTTAATAACAGACCGCTAATTGGCTGGCAGGACCACCGGCGCATCAAATCAGGCATTCAGCCTTGATGCCAGCTCTAGCTCGGGTCCGGGCCATTTAAATAACTCATTTAGGCCCGGCTCGGACATCGGCTCGTCTGGTTCTGGGGCTTAAGGAGAACTCGTTGCTCGACTCACCTGCTAAATAGCGATCACTCTGCGAACGAGAATAGCGCAGCGTCTGTGGAGGAAAAAGAGGATGGGGAATGTCCATTAATGTCTGATAATCAAGGCGATGCGAGGGCGGCTTGATAAGTGCTGGGGGAGATGGGGCTGGGCAAGGGGATCCCTAAGCGGATTGGGATATTGTAATTCTTCTTGGAATTCAGCAAGGTGAAAAGTAAAGCAAGATAAAGTGTGTAAGGGTGTTGCCTTGAACTTCCTCAAAAAGCTAAGTGGTTTTCTGGTTGAATTTATAAAGCAGAACTTGCTCTTAATATCTTAATAAGCCTTTCAAGGTTTTATATATTTTTTTCTTTGCTGATATATCCCTTTAAGTATTCCCTACGATCTCCCCTCGCCTTGCCATCAGATTTTAATCGGAGAAACACTCACCAAATGCTGGGCTGCAAAGTCATCGAATCGCCGGCTCATCTCGCGCTCCTTGAGCAGCAGCGGCGCCGAGTTGGACTTGGTGGTCAGCTCCTGGATGCCACCGGTATCCCCCAGGCCGCTGTGCAAGGAGGCACTGCTGGGCGAGGGCAGCTCCACGAAGTGATGCAGCTGATGGGCAGCGGTGGCCGAGGGCGAGAGCAGCGACTGGAAGGGCTCCTGGCGCAGGACGAGCGATAGTTGTGCCCGCTCCTTGTGTTTATTGGCCACTGCCGGATGATAGTTGGGCAGGATCTTTACACAGGGCCGCTGGAGGGGCTGCGGGGAATGATAGTGATCCAGGGAGTGGCTACGCTGAGTCCTGGGAACCAGGATCGGTGGCGGAGCGGTGTACTTTCTGCGCAGCACCACGGGAGTGGCGGTCACTCCACCGCCGCCACTGGCACTGCTGGCATCGCCATCGGTGCAGTCGCAGTCGCAGATCTCGAACTCATCCTGGCACTCATCGTAGTGCTCCGACTTGCCCGCCGACTTATCCTTTTCCTCGTCCAGCATGTCATCCTGCGACTCGTTGGCCGCCTCGCCGCCGCTGCCGCACTGGCTGAGCACCTCCAGGAGATCGGGATCATCGGAGGAGGCCACGGAGCCACTCTTCTGGAACTTCATCTTGCGCAGGGCCTCCAAGCTGCTCACTGACTCATTATCCTGGGCACTTCCTCCGCCGGTCCTGTGATGATGATGATGGTGGTGGTGGTGGTGGTGCTGCAAGTGGTGGCTCTTCCAGTAGGACATGTCCTTCGGTGGCGTTGCCGTGCCAATGCCGCTCTCGTTATTATCGTTGTCCAGCCCCGAAGAGTCCAGGGAGATGCCCGATTTCCCGGAGCTCAGCACACCCGTTGCCTCTTCGCAGGCCGAGGAAGACGAAGTGGAGCTGGAAAGTAGAGTAGGAGAGGGTTAAGAGACATTGACAAATCAATTTATATATGTATGAGGCGTACATTACACTCGGAGAAATTAATGGGGCTTAGAAATAATGCTCTAGTTGTTGGATAAAAAAAAAGGTAATGGCCTTATAACACAGGGCACAAGTTTTCATTAATTAGAGTTTTCATTAGAGGCTTGACAGCAACCATAG
>JAEIIF010001555.1:0-10962 GCA_018874455.1 Drosophila trapezifrons
TTAGACACCTTTTAAAGTGATTTCAAAACCCTAGTGATTTCTGGAGCATCCCAGTATATAATATTCCATGTAGTAAATATTCAGTAAGAAAAAAAATTCCTTAAATAAAGTAAGACTGCCAGTGAATAATATGCTATGAACACCTAAAAGTTTAAACAAAGAAGAGCACTTATTCATTTTCTTGTAAAATGTGATCCGCAATCCTTGAAGTTAATTCAATGAAATGGTTCTGATTTTATCCCCTGATTCCTTCTCAAACACATAACATCGAACCTTCCCCCGACCATGCCTCGTTTTAGGATCCAATGACTCAGTTTGAAATCAGTTTTTAATTTCCGCTCATTTGCGGGGCTACAAAAATAGAGCTGCCTGGCAACAAAGGCGGGCCTCGGCGTCAGCGCCTCATTATGGCGGCCACGTTTTGTTCCTCAACTTTTGCCGTAGGGACACCCGCACACTGTCACACCACGAGGTCCTTTTCAATTGAGCGTGAGTAAATATGTTGAAAAGTTAATTCATTGCACATCAGCGGACGCCGAACTACTTGTGTGTGGGTGTGCGGGTGTAGCTGTAGTTGCTGTCAGCGGCCGTCTGTTTGCCGCCTGTTTGCATAAAGGACATGGACTCACCACCCACACACACACACACAGAGGTAAAAAGAGCATTAAAAAAGCACGGGGACACTCGCAGGACATTAACGTTGCCAGAGTGCCGGCTTCTTTTCTTTTCATTTTTTCCGTACTCTCCCGTTCCCGGCGTGTCATAAATTTAGTTCGATTTGCTGTTCAATGACATTAACTCGGCTCGTCCTGGCAGGACCTGCTCCTAGTCCCCCACTATCTAAGTAGTGGCCGTTGTGCAAGTGACGGCGCCAATAAATGTCAATTTTAAATGTATCTGCAGCACGTTGCCGGGAAATTTATCAAGTGCTTTAATTAATGTCCCTGTTAGTTAGTGTCCTGTGACTGTGGAATAGATGAAGCGCATATGATTGATGGATTTATTGGGCAAGGGTTCCTGATAGTACTCACCTATTTAATCGGTGTTTAATGGCGGTCCTGTAACACCCACCAAACATTTCTATTTATTTGCATAAATATATTTTTTCTAACACTTTACCTACGTTTGCCGTCACGTTTACTGCTTATTTTTATTGCTTTTCTGCGGACCTTCCCTCTTCCGATTTACCTTTTTTTTACTCTGCTTTCCTTTCTTCCTTTCCGATTTTTTCGGTCTGTATTTTGCACTACAATTATGTTAATTTCCTATGCAAATAAAATTTAATTGAAGCTCCGCCGCGACGCAAAGAAGGGTCTCGGTCCTGGTGCTGGTCCTGGCATTAATGTTCCTTCCCCTAAAATCCTCCAGCTCCCTCGCCAGCATTAATTGCCAATAATTATATTGGTTTACCTTTCCCAGCTTTTTTTTTAAGGTATTTACCGATCCTTAAATTGAAAGTCGATTGGGGAATTGTATTTTAAAGAGGCAATAATGGCATGGAGGGCCCTCAAATGGCTAATCAAGTAAATATTGATACGCGGCCCAGCCCCCTGGAAGAGCCCTCGAATCGCCACAATTGCAACCAATTAAATTTGCATAAATTGGCCAGCAGCTCATCCTCGGCGGCAGATCAAAATGCCAAACAATAAATGTGCTCTGACAATTACAACAAAAATTAAATTAACTTATTAACACGCCCATGTAAATGTCGCCTCGACAGACACAAATGAAATGTAATACGAGTCCGAAAATGCCGACGCCCCGGCGCTTAAATATATAATCCAATCAGCAAACAATGAACGGGATTCAGGACTCGTCATTAGCTTCGAGGGTGTGGGGATATGGCAGCCAGGACAATTGACAAGGCATTAATGGCAAAAATATAATTCAATTTAGCCAATGGGAGATTTAAGATCTCACTTAAAAGCTATATAAATATAGTTTCTTAGTTTTTAGGAGGTTTTGAAATAAATAAAATATTAATAAATGCAGTTGCTCAGTTAATTAATGGGAAATTTATTCAGAAAAAAACCAAAATCCAAACAAAGATAACTAACCAAACTGTTTCTCCTTTTTTGCAGGACTTTGACAAGGAGATCAGCTGCCACAAGATCCACTCGCCCAGCAGCAGCCATGCCCACAGCCTGCACCACCAGCACCATCACCGCCACCACAGTCACAGCCACAGCCACAGTCACAGTCACAGCCACAGTCACAGTCACAGCAGTCGCAGCAACGCCAACGACGACGACATGGAGATCCTGCTCTCTCCCCCGCCACCCAACCACTCGCACTCGCACTCCCTCTCGCCCTCGCCGTTCGACAGCAAGGATCACGTCAAGGAGCTGGAGTTCTACAAGAACCTGGCGGCCAAGGCCGCCTCTCTGGCCAACCAGCACTCCTCGCCGCCCTTGCCCATGCCCCTACCTCTGCCCATGCAGATCGATGCGGATGAGGACGAGAACGAGAACGCGGGCGAGGACGAGGGCGAAGGCGAGGCGGAGGAGCAGGCGGCGGCGGAGGTCCTGCGACTGCGGCGCGAGGAGCAGGCCCAGGCCAAGGCGTTCGCGGCACATCTGAACGGAACTAGTGAGTACATATCGAAAGCCAAACACAAAAAACATATATCTTTCGGGGATGGAAACTGAATATCAGAGATTGTATACTATAATTTGTGGGTTTAAAAGAGATTTTAATCTGGCAATACTTTAAATTATATTTATTAGTTTAAAGCCTTTTTTGACATTTAACTTATATCATTTCTAAACACCTCATTTTATATTGCGCGCCTTAGTGTGACCATTTTAATATAAAATTATCGATATGCGCCCTATCGATATATTAACCGATAGATTTAAGCTAGCTTTTGAAGATCAAGGATACGGTCACTTGGTTTGGCGAATAAGAACGATTAGCCAAGATCGAGACAAAACGAAATCATTAGAAATAAAATCATTTCGACGTTATTATATGAAAATAAAAGCCTGGAAGTTTACACATTAAAAATACCCACTTGCTCATATAGTCTTTAAAATTGTATTAAAATCTTAGAGTCATGTCTTTCAAACTAAGAAGTTGTTCCTAAAATTTCAACAATATGTTCCTGAATTGGAGCAGGTCTGAATAATTGAAAATAAACATCCCTTTATATTTATTTTATGGCTTTAATTAAATTTTTTGTTAAAATAAATACAAATTTCCCAAAAACTAGGCCTTAACTCTAAGAAACTAAATTCATTTCTAAATGAAAAGGAAAGATTAACAGATGAAAATATAAATCATTTACAAAGCCAAGAGCTAAGAGCTTGCTCAGGTTTTTTAAAAATAAACTTAAACTCAAACAACGACTTGTATTATATTTAATTTCTCCATGTTCTCTTTTTTACAACACTCCTCTCTGAGTGTAATTTACGACTGTGCTTATTTGGCTGCATTTACATTTACTTAACGCCCTAATTCCCTCAGACTAATTTTCTATAATTTATCTAAGACTTCTCTGCACGGCGAGTTTCCATCCTCGAATGCCACACCGACACAGTCATTTATCCCCGAGAACCCGAAAGCCCAGAAGGAGAGCCCAGAGCCCGAAACCCGAGCCCAACTGGCAATTAGTGCCAGTCCCCGTCCTTGCCACCACTAATTCGGCAAGGAGTTTGCAACAAAAACTAATGACAACATTTTGTGTGACTCTTGTTCCAAATCCCGCAGTGCAAGACATGATAAATTTGCAAAAATTACAAAATTTGGCCACGCTACAGCAGCAACAGCAGCAGCAGCATCCGCATCCGCATCATGGGCACCAGCATCCGCACCAGCATCCTCACCAGCATCATCATCACCATCCCGCCACGGCCGCTGCACTGGCAAGTCTTCAAGGATTAGCCGCCTCCGTGTTCAATTCGCCGTTGAACCTCAGCGTGGGCGGCGACCCGGCGACCGCAGGTGCAGGAGTTGGAGCAGCAGGAGCCGCGTCTGTCCCAGGAGTAGGAGGAGCCACTTCCGCCTCGCCCACCCTTAACGGCGGCAAGAGCAAAACGGCAAAGGGCGGCAGCGGCAGCGGCAGCAGCTCGGGCAACAACTCCGGGGGATCCGGACAGAACTCCGGGACCAGCTCCGCCCAGCAGCAGCAGCAGCCGGATAATCCCAGCAGCAGCAGCTCGCCGCATCCCCTCAGCGCCTCGACTCTGGCCAATGTCCTGGCCGCGGCCACCGCCTCGCCCCCTCCGAGCCTGCAGGCGCCGCCGGCAAGCGCCCAGATGCCCCAGCTGATCCTGGCCTCCGGGCAGCTGGTGCAGGGCGTCCAGGGCGCCCAGCTGCTCATCCCCACGGCCCAAGGTGAGTGGACTTCCTCCTAGTCCTGTCGGGGTATCAATAACATAGTTGACTTGGTTTGACTTTTAGCGAGGAGTCGCGGGGCCTTAGAGCCCATAAAGCGATTAGGGTAACTTCCAATTTCCTCTCTTTGTGTGTGGCCGAAAAGGATTCCCCGTAATCCTGCCAAAAACAACTAATGCGACCTTGTTTTCCTTATTGGTAAATGGGAGCAGAGGAAAGTACATAAGGGTTTTTTGTATATTTTCAAGGATATATTAGATATTTTCAGTTAAGATGGTTTAAGAGGCTTGAAAATGGGAAATACTTTATGTGAAAAGACAAACTGTTCTTGTTTTAATTAATTAAAAATAATGCAACTATTATTTTGTTACTAACTGGTAAAATATCAATAATAATATCAATATCAGATAGTGGTTTCTGCTTCAGAAATATATTTAGTTAAATAATAGGGGAAACCTTCTTTAACTTTATGCTACTTCAGCTTAAAATAATATTAAAACTCATAGAAAAATATTAAATAAATCCTCTTCCATTCTCCCTTCCAGGCATTGCCGTTCAGACCATCCTCACCATCCCAGTGAGCCCTCAGATTCCCACCTCGGAGCAGTTCCTGCCCAATGCATTCGGAGCCTTTGCCAGCTACCAGCAGCAGCAGCAGCAGAGGGAGCAGCAGCGGGACCTCTTACCTCCTTCCCTGGCCGCCCTGCAGCATGCCACCGCCCTGCCCCAGCTGGCCCAGACACCCACGAATTTACTCAAGCCCAATCTCTTCTCCACGGGCGTGCAGCAGCTCCTCACGGCCCTGCATCCCGAGCTCTTTGCCGCCGCAGCAGCCACGCATCAGCAGCAGCGGGAGCAGCAGCAGCAGCAGCAGGTGCAGCAGCATCAGCGGGAGCGGGAAAGGGAGAGGGAACGGGAGAGAGAGAGGGAACGGGAGCAGCACCTGGGCATTGGCCACCTGCCGCACTCGCACCTGGCCGCCGATCTAAGGCGTTCGGCGGAGAGATCCCCGCCGGCGGGCTCGCCCACGGTGGGAAGTCCTGGTCTGCCACCGAAGGGACCTCCCCAGCCGCCACCTGGAGCCGCCTTCCTGCTGCAGCAGCAGCTGCACATCAAGCCGGAGACGCAGACGCACCTGCACCACCACCTGCAGCCGCAGTCCTCCGCCTCGACGGTGTCCTCCTCGATGCCCCAGATCAGCCTGCGGCATCCGGACGAGCTCACGGCCCCGCAGCTGGACCTGAAGCCCCTGGAGCTGAGTGCCAGCAGCTCGCCGCCGGCACCGCCTCCGCGGCACCACTTCGGACACAGTCTGCGATCGCCCAAGCACAGTCCGCAGGGCAGGCCCACGTCCGGCGGCATGAACCTCAGCCAGCACCACGACCGGCACGAGCGGCTGGAGCGGCTGGAGCGCCTGGACCGCCAGGAGCGGCACGAGCGACGCTCCCACACGCCCACGGCGACGGCCACCCGGGCCAGTGTGTCGTCCAGCTCGGGCGGAGGTCACATGGGTGGCAGCCTGGCCACCGGCAGACTCTCGCCGCCGACCTCCGTGCCCTCCAGCTCGGCGGCCAACAGCATCAGCGACAGAGGCTACACATCCCCGCTGTTCCGCACGCACTCGCCCCAGGGCCACGCCCTCTCCCTGGGCGGATCTCCGCGTCTGGAGCGGGACTACCTGGGCAACGGGCCCAACTCGGGACCCACCTCGACCAGCAGTTGTGGTGCGCCGGCGGCGGCGGGTTCCAGTGCGACGGCCAACGTACTTAGCAGCATCAACAGGTAGGTCGATCCTTGTCCTCATCCTGTTTTCTGGTAGTAACCTCTCCCTTCCAGACTCAATGCCTCCAATGGCGAGCTGACCATTACCAAGTCCTTGGGTGCCCCCACGGCCACGGCCACGAGAGCCTCGTCGGCCTCACCGCGCGAGGACTCGCCTGGACCAGGGCCGTCCACGTCCGCGGGATCCCTGATGCAGCCGCTCAAGCTGAGCCCCTCGTCACGCAGCGAACCGCCAAACCTGTCGCCCAACGGCAATGACAACGACAACGACCTGCTCATGGACTCTCCGAGTGAGTAAAGATCGATTCTTTCTTGTTTTCCTCAGACTTTAGAGGCAGGGATGCAAACCGAGCTGGTCAGGATATTAACTTCTAAACTATGAAACTTTAAAGGAAATGCAATCTATATATTTTCCCCTAAAAATTCCACTTCAATCGGTTTGCATTCCAACTTTAAAGCCAAAGTTAGCCTAGCATTAATTTCACACACAAATCCCCCAAAACTGTGCTCCTAAGCATCCTTCAGCGCGTAATGATCCCAATAAGCCGGAGGCTGGAAATTCGAGTGCTCTCCGCAAATGTACATGTATAATTGGGGTCCGGGCAGCGGACGATGATGAGGATGAGGAGGGCGATGATTTGATATTTTAAGAGCCGCACTCGTGTGCAACACGGCGTATGCGGGATATGTGCACAAAGGCCGGGGCGAGAATCAACTTTTTGGCCAACATTAATTAACGAAATTTCGCAGCGCAAGCCAACTTTCAGGCAATGCCAAAAGCCCTAACAACTTGACTGCACTTTATGTAATTTTGCAAAAGAAAATCAACTAGGAGCTCCTTCTTCCCCAGGCCAGGACAGGCCAGGCAAGGAGTATATCTCGCGCCGTCTGTCACCGTGTGTGCGAAAAGTTTCGCCGTGCATTTACACGACTTCCCGGCGACGGGCGGGATTCATAATTGATGCCGAGTTCCGGGGGGCAGGGTCCTGGCTCTGGGTCTGAGGATTAGGTGAGCTAAACAAAACTTGCCAGAATGCAGTCAGTGCGCCCCAAAGTTGAGAGATGTCAACCGAAAGTGTTAGGCAAATTAGCAGCGGCGTTGACGTTGTCACGCTCCGCATCTGCTCCGGGATTGGATTAGGTTTCGGGGCCAAGACGGAAGCATCGAGCCATGTCATCCGTCCTGATGGGATTAGCCCGGAGCCCGGAGCCCGGACCCCGAGGGGAGTCTCTTGTTTGAGCATTTTGAATTGATTAGATTCCGCCCCGACTCCCACACGACAGGCCTTAATTGAAACTTTGGGATGCATTAAAAATGCAATCAGCACAAGCTACGACAAGAAATCAAGGCAGCCATTAGAGGAGCTTCAGAGGAGCTTCAGAGTCATCAGGATGGGCTGGGATGCCACCTAGAGCAGCAGAGCAGCAGAGCAGTCTCGATTGCGACATCGGATCGTTTGCGCATACAAATTGCAGACAATATGCGGCTTAATTACTACTAATTGATGCATACAAAAACTTAAGATGTCTTCCGCATTTAATGACATATTTCAAACAGCCAGCAACTGAGGACAACAAAGCCAGCGAGCTGCGACGACAGCTTGAGTTACGGCCAGGCGAAGGATGCTGCCACATCCTGGCTCCATCCATTCTCGCATCTTAATTACCGCCAAAGCACGAGGCTGCTGCCGTTGCATCGAGATGCTGCCGTAGCCGGGACGGGACCCTTGTCGTTCCCTCCTTGCATATCATTAATAAATAAATCAAAATTCTGCGCGAGTAGTTTGCATCCTTCGGCATCCTTGCCTTGGAGAAACAAATTAGGCAGATAAAAGCCGTGAGTTTCGCACCTGCCTAATAGACAAGAACAACTTGTCACGGAAGTGTGTCTTCCGTGCTTTATCACTTTACCTGCAGTGCCATAATGTTGCTTTGCCATTACCGCAATTAGCTGTAATTAAGACCGCGACAGGGCAGCAATTTACGGTGTCGCTTTCAGCGTTAATTACTTATAATTACTCACTAGTTAGACTTAAGTGTGTACTTAGAGCTGCCAGGGATCATCCACTAATCGAATGACTCTCCGCTTTATCCAGATGAACCCACCATCAACCAGGCCACCACCAATGTGGTGGACGGCATCGATCTGGACGAGATCAAGGAGTTCGCCAAGGCCTTCAAGCTGCGGCGCCTGTCGCTGGGCCTCACCCAGACCCAGGTGGGCCAGGCGCTGTCGGTGACCGAGGGACCCGCCTACAGCCAGAGTGCCATTTGCAGGTGAGCTATGCATGGACGAGATTAAGTAATAATAGTATAAGATTGAGAATAAGAGGATATCACAGTTATTAAAGAAGAATTTCCCTTTGAAGGCTCTAGTTAATTAGTTTAAAATTAACTCAAATTGGCTCGAGGCTAGGCAAAAATGTAGTAAGACTCTAAAATACAAAGTATTTATTTCGAATATCAGAAGATGCTTCCCCCTTTTAGCCAATATGTTTCATTATATTTTATCAACAATATTGTTTGCTTAAGTCCACATATTTATGTTTCCCTCATTTGTTTTTCGTAAACTTCTGGAACAAATTTTCGTAGAGTGCCAGGACATTTTCCAACAAAGCTCAAAAAAGAAGAAGAAAACGATACGAATGCTAAATTAACCACGAAAAACAGACAACAAACAAATTAAATGCTAAATTAATTTTATTTATTTTATTTGTTTATTTCTTTTCGATTCAAACGCCAACTCTATCTAACTCTCTCTCTCTCAACATCGAATGTCGAATGCCAACAATCGAATGCCACCACGAACTGTCGAAATATCGAACTATCGAACTATCGAATGTCCCATGTCGAACCAACTATCGAATGCAAGCAGTGCACTCGCTGCGCAGATGTACGCCGCTCAACTATCGACGCAGCAGCAGAACATGTATGTGTGCCTCTGTTTTGGCTGTGTGTGTGGTGTGTGCGTGGTGTGTGTGTTGTGTGTGTGTTGTGTGTGTGTGTGTGTGTCCAAGAGAAACCTAACTAAAGTGCAAGGCTCATTAACCTGTTCATTTCGCCATGTATTTCTTTTGTTTCACGTTTAATTTGCACGAATGCGCTCCCCGAATTGGCCCAGGGCATTGCCAATGAGCAAAGTTTTTAGCGGCTCACCAGAAACGAAACGGAATGAAATGAAAGAAAGATCGTACCCAAACCGAAAATGAATGCTAATTGACAATGTCCTGGCACTTTAGTTACGTTTCTTTTGCGTTATACCGAGCGAGAGCAGCGACCTAATCCCATAAACCACTCCAAACCGCAGGTTCGAGAAGCTGGACATCACACCAAAGAGCGCACAGAAGATCAAGCCTGTGCTGGAGCGCTGGATGAAGGAGGCCGAAGAGAGGTGAGAGTATGGAGGCGATTCCACGCGACGTCTAGCCCTCGTTGGGCGCCAAGCGAGAGTAGGCCTTACTAACGGCATTTTCGTCTCATTTTGTAGCCACTGGAACCGCTACAAGTCGGGGCAGAACCACCTCACCGACTACATCGGCGTGGAGCCCTCGAAGAAGCGCAAGCGCCGCACTTCGTTCACCCCGCAGGCCCTGGAGCTGCTGAACGCGCACTTCGAGCGGAATACGCATCCATCGGGTGAGTGGTAACTTTCAGTTACAACGACTCCAGGGTTCCGGGCCGCTCTCTAACTGTTTCTCTCCCGGCCAGGTACGGAGATCACCGGACTGGCGCACCAGCTGGGCTACGAGCGGGAGGTGATCCGGATCTGGTTCTGCAACAAGCGACAGGCCCTCAAGAACACCGTTCGCATGATGTCCAAGGGCATGGTCTAGGGCCAGGATCCCGTGTAAATAGCTGGCAGAAGTGTACATAGCTAGGTGCTTAAGTGTGTGTCTCCTGTGTGCCCTGTGTGAGCGTGTGTGCGAGTGTATTACAGTGTGATAGTTGTAAAACACCCTAGAATTTAGCAGTTAGGCCATGTAAAGTAATACTGTGTGTCATAGCATTTACAAAGGACATCGGCTTACCAAGCCCAAGCCCAAGCGCAAGCGAACCACAACCCGAAGCCCAAGAACCCAATCCAATTGAATACGTAGCCATAAGTAATTACTTAACACTTATCATATCCCAAATAGCCTAAAAGTAGTCTAAAGTCCCCAGGCAGACTTGTGCAGTTTTAGGCCAAATTTTATCACATTGATGTGCCATTCCAAGCGAAACGAAACAAAATAAAAAGCAAAGCAGCGGACATGAAACATAACAAATAAATACTAAATGTTTAAAACCATTCAAACCAAAACTGCATACGAAATTCGATGTATGTTCAGTCTAAGGCATTCATAGAGCTCGTAAGCGATGAGTAAAATATTTGCATTTAATGCGTTGGCTAAACTTGTATACTGAAGCGAATCTGATTTCATTAAACAAATTATAACCCTAATTATAACTACTCGACAACTAGGAGAACTCTATATGGTAGCCCTCAAAAAGAACAAAAAAAGGATAAAGACAGCAAGTGTGTTTAGAATAAGCAACTTTATGTAGCAATTTAACAAAGGAAATCATGAATGAAAAGAAACACAAAGAAACAATATTTAAACTACGAAATTTAAATGGTACATAGCAAGAAAGCAGCTACAACTGAACAAAAATATTTAAATGATTGTAATAAAAAAATACTATTTAAAAAATTAAGCCAAACTTGGTTTTATTCGGTAGAGAACTCTTAATATTAGTTGGGAATATCACAAACTCCTGAAGCCTTTTTCGATTAAAAGAGCAAGCAGTGACTTCTGGGCATATTTTTAATTTTGTGACGCGTACCGCGCACATAAATATATATTC
>JAEIIF010001567.1:0-15297 GCA_018874455.1 Drosophila trapezifrons
TCAATTTCGCTCACGAAATTCCGTAAGCGAATTTCGTCGATGTTAGTACTAGGCTTTAGTCAAGACGATCATAACTCAACTTAAATAACCTATTCTAGATTTATATAAATTGTCAACCGTTTAATACATAATTAACTAAACCAAGTAAAGATTTACAAGAGTAAAAGCTTGCCAATTAACCCGATTAATATCCCATTTAAAACAAAAGGGTTGCATTAACATAACATTTTATTTATGTTATGATAAAAATAGTAAATATTACGCCAACCTTTTTAAAGTTAAAATCACAAAGTAAAACAATTTACCACAAATAAACTATGACTAAAGGTTATATTTAGCTTAAATTGAGACTCCTTGACTCCAGTAAATAATGTTATATCTCACCTAACTAGTTGTTAAGCATTTCTTTAGACTGCACACTAAAATGCAACCATTTGTTGTCGCAGCAATTGAGTTAAATCCATCTTAATCTAACCCTGCAGCAGCGTCCCAGACTCGTTTAGATAAATGCGATTCGCAGAGCATCCGTGACATAAAGCAAATTTGCTCGAGCACCCTTCCACGGTGTTGGGTCCTCGAAGGTTGCGAATTGTTATGGCGAAATTTATCTCCGCACCGTGTCATGAACTTATTGTGCCAGATTTTCGTGTCCTTGCGCAAGATGAATTGTGTCTCACATAAGCCTGAATGCAACCTGTTTGGCAGCGCACACACAGAAAAAAAAGGGGGGGCTTACCTCTACACCGCCCTGACGTCACAGAAAAAAGTCGTTGTCGCTTGTTGTTGTAGTGTTCGCTGTGGGTGTGCGGCTGTGAGAGGTGTGTGGTTGTGTGTTAGCTAATACACGAACCCTCTGCCGCAGCGCTGCAATTATGTCGGGGTTCAAGGCTAATTTGCCTGTGCACCAATGGCGTTGAGGGAGGCTATCGCGTGGTGCACTCGGAAAAAAGCCCTGAAAGCAGAAGAAATTATTTATATTTTTGTAAACTTTTTTCTTAGCTAAGAAGTTTGTTTTTATAATTTTTAAAGTCGGAAATCGGTCATTAAACAGCTTACACTGGGTTTTATAAACGAGTTTTTTGTATTCCCGAATTATATTTATTTCAATAAAGTATTTGTATAAATTATTTTAAAAAATGTACAATAGATTTAACAAAGTTTCGTGTTTTGTTATTACATTTTACATTCACATTTGTAAAGTAATGTTAACATGGCGTATGAGTAATTTGTATAACCATCGTATTTATATATATTTTTTGCTTAATATATTACGATTGAATAAAAGAAGAGTACATAGTACAAATTTATGTTATTGATTTCGTAAAAGGATTCTTTCAAATAACAAGAAATTTATTATTTCTACGACGAAATTATAAATATAATTTGTTCCTTAAATAATTTCCAAATTATATATGCCTTGACCCTAATATATCCTATAATCCTTTGTTAAATGAAAGTCCAAATTTTTTTTCAAGTGTAGGTGAAATTGCTTTTGTCTGTGTGAGCTCATTCACCGCTTGTTTGGGGCTTGCGTTGCAAAATGCGCGTGTGACCGAATGCAAGTATCCGCATTACGTATACGCCGCGTTGCGCTGCGTTCGTTCGCTCATTCCTTAATTAACGCCCACCCGCCCGCTTTCTGTCGCTGGCTGAAAAGGTGGATTAAAGAACACACAAAAAAAAACACACAAGCAAGAGCTGAAAAGAGCGACCAGCAAAAAGCGGCCACGACAAGTGCAGTCCGCAGCTCAAATTACATTAACAAAAAGTGTACCGCTCTTGACCTTGGCTAATTGCAAAACCACGCGGGCCTTTCGGGGGTGCGAGGGCATAAATTACAGGCAACGAGTGGCGGCCGGAATGGGCGCAGTCAATGTTAATTGTTAGAACATGTGTACATTGGAGTATCAAATAATCGCTGCATCGGATTGCTTAACCTTAGGGCGAGCCTTGTCCCTGAGGAAAAGGTCCGGGAAATGGCTCATACTTTGGCAGGAGTTTGTTGGAAATTTAACTCGTCATATTCATTTTATTTTACATAAAAAAGTAGGAGCTAAATGTATAAATTAGGAGATATATTATAAAATAAAAGTGTTTAGAGAAAGTCTTTATTAAAGTCGTCTTATATTAATAAAAACTTAAAAGTAATATAAACTTAAATTCTGATTACAGGTAACCATCGGCCGTCGCATTGGCCTCTACAGATTTTGTGGCGACATCGGACGCGGCAACTTCTCCAAAGTCAAACTCGCTGTCCACCAGCTGACGCGTGGTAAGAGGAGCTGTCACTTGTCACTTATCCTTGCTAAAAATAAATATAATCCATTCCCGTTTTATGCAGACAAAGTGGCCATTAAAGTGGTGGATCTGGATCGAGCGGGTCTCGATGCCAAGGCGCTGCGCATGCTGTCCAGCGAGATAGCCACTCTCGAGTGTGTTCATCATCCAAATATTCTGAGGTAAATCCTTTGTGGTATTTAAAAGGATCTGAGTTACATATATATCTTGACTTGCATAGGCTTTTCGAGGTGGTTGAGACTTTGGGGCGGGTCTACCTGGTCACTGAGTGGATTCGCGGCGGGGAGCTCTACAACCACATCACCCAAGGCGGGCCTCTGAGGGAGATTCATGCGGCGCCTTTGCTGAAGCAACTCTTGCTGGCCGTGAAACACATGGTAAGTTCATAATTTTTACTCTAAATAGTAGTTAATAATATTATAATTATTCTCCTTTCCCCTGCCACTCACAGCACAGCCTGGGTTATGTCCATCGCGACATTAAGGCGGAGAATGTCCTGCTCCTCTCGGAGGATCGTCTCAAGCTGGCCGATTTCGGCTTCAGCACACAACTTATCAATGGTGGGTTCAACAACCCCTTCTTCTTAGCCAAGTTAGCAAAGCTAATCAATTTCCTGACCGTTGACAGGTGCCAATCAGAAGCTCGACACGTTTTGCGGCTCTCCTCCGTACGCGGCGCCCGAGCTCTTCTCCGATGACCACTACATCGGTGCCCCGGTGGATGTGTGGGCCCTGGGTATCCTGCTCTACTTCATGGTGGTGGGCAACATGCCATTCCGGGCACCCACAATCCCCGGTCTCAAGGCGGCCATACTCAAGGGCGACTACCTGCTGCCCGGCCAGCTCAGTTTGCCCTGCATAAGACTTATACGTACGTCCTAGGTTTTATTTTTAATTTTCCTGTAAATCCTGGACTTTTCTCTTGCAGAACGCATCCTGATTCACATACCCGCTCACCGGCCCACCATCGACGACATGCTGAACAGCCAGTTCGTGACCTGCCCCAAGCTGAGCGCGGACCTGATGCAGTGGGAGATTAGCCAGCACAGCAAGCCGGCGAAGCGTTCCATCTTCTGGGTGCGCAGCAAGTCGCACCGGCTGAGGAAATCCGCCTCGCTGCGGGATCGGTATGCGGAGGTGGTCAAGAAGCCGGCCATAAGCATGAACACCCGACAGCAGGACGAGATGTTCGTGCAGAACTTCTTGCAACCCATCGAGGTTGGGCGCGAGTTCCTGCTCCAGGGATCGGGTCAGATGAAGGAGGCGCCACCGCCACCCGTCGAGCAGGCCAAGCGTCCAACCCGAAGGTATTTGTTTTGTGGCAGTCTCAAGAAGAAGGTCACACCCCTGGAAACGGAGCCGGAGAAGCAGCTGTCCAACGGTGGTCAATGCGCCTCGGCCAAGGTCAATCCGTGGAATATTCAGGTGGCCGAGGATTGCCCACTGTTCAAGAACTACGATGCGGAGACGGGCAGTTGCATTATGTTGCCCACGGCCACCGAGGATCTCAGCCAGCTGGGAGCACTGGAGTTCGAGGCCCGGCAACTGCTGGCCGAGATGGGACTCTCCTCCGAAATGCTGATCAATGCGAGGCAGAGTGGGCCTCGTTCGGACATCATTGGCGCCTACCGGATCGTGGTCAACAGGCTGCAGAAGCAGTCCTGGCTAGCCCGAAAGCATGTGGAGATGGCTCTGCACGTGGAGCCCAAGGCGGAGAAGCGGATGGAAAGATCGTGCTGCATACTCTAAGGCATCCGCAGATACATAGTTGTTGAATGTTTAACTTACTACTCACCTGGTTCTGGTGGATCTTGGGATTCCCCTTTTGAAAAGGAAAGGCAAACTTGGGTTTTGATAGCGTTGATTAGGATCCTAAATCGCTGGCAAGAGTTGCCTTGGAAAGGGAAATCAGATCTTAATCAGATTTTCAAATTTGGCCTCTGTTAAACAGAGAAAAAGAGCATCTATTGAGATTACAGAGAGATATATATTAAAGTCAGTTCTGAAACAATGAATAAACATAAAGGAACGAAGAAAATCAGAGTTTAAGAAAGAACTTGCAGTTAAAACCTCTTCAGAAACCAAAGTATCCCCCATTTTTAAATGAGAAATCAAAGTTTGCCTTTCTGGGGGGGATTTAAAGCCAAGAGATCACACAGATCAAGCCCAATTAGTGTCAATTGCCAGCTGCATAGGCCCGAGTTTGTTGTTAACCGTAGATTCCTACATTTCTTGTCCTTGGTTTGTCCATCATCCGAGAAAAGTTCCTTATTTTTTGTGCAGCTTCCGTTTGTGTCCAGAGGCGAACAGCGAAGCTATTATATATACATATATATATAGAGATATATACATATATAGTCCAAGTATTATGTATTTAGTTGTTGGTCCATTTTTGAGCATATACAGACAAGAATATACGAAACGAATATATGAATATGAATATTATGTAGACACTTGGCGTAAGGCGATCGATCTCATCGAGTCTTCAATGTACAACGTTGCATAAAAATGTTTAATTGATCATCAAAAAGCGTGTGTCTGTCTGTGTCTGTGTGTGTTTTTGCCAAATTGTCTCCCGTGGAGTCAATATCGCGTACAATAAAGCAGCATTATTATGAATCGCTAAGAATCGCATTCGTACAAATCGTAAACATTCTAAAATCTAAATCTCAACCAGCTCGTCGTCTAATTATGCACTTTAGCCTTAGTTTATTGCATTCGCAGCATCGCCTTCCTCCCCATCCATCCAGGCGTCCCTCTCTCTCCTCTCCTCGGCCGCATCCTCGGCTGCTGCTGCTCCACTTTCGCCTGGCTTGGCTTCATCTGTTTTCGTCGCCGCTGGTGCTGCGGCGCAGGCGTCGATCGAGAGAGGGAGCACGCTCTGTGCCGGTGACCCACTCAAATGACGAAGCTCTCACTGGGTTTTTTGCCGCTGCCGCTGCCTCCGCTGCTGCCGGCGTCGCCGTCTCTCCCGCTCTCTTCTGTCGAATGGAGTGAATAGATAAGACAGGGGGTTTGTGAGTGCTTTCTTGAGTGGTTTTGATAAAGTAAAGGGTTTTTGGGCTTTCAGAGGTCTTCGGTAAGTATTAACTAATAAGAATCAGCAATTAAAATATCTGTTTAAGCTCTAAATGTATTCATACAACCATCTCTATTAGAGTTTTGTGCTTAATATGTGTTTTTCTGAGTTCAGTTTTTTCTTGGTAGCTTACTGAGTCGACAAGGTTTTATCAGCAAAAAATATGGCAGCCAGTAAATCCTTATCCTTATCCTAAACTGAGTAGGATAAAGAAAATAAAGTAAAAACGGCTCTCACCAACTATGGCAAACGAATCCGAGTCCGAGGTGGCCGCCGGCCAGTCAATGTCGGGCATAGTTGGCCAGTCAATGTCCTCCGCCGTGTCCCAGTCCACGGCGCGCGCCTGGCTAATCTCGAACAGCGCCGGCGAACAAAGGCTGAGAACCTCCTCCCGGAACTTGGTTAGCAGTGCTTCGAAACTGTCACTGGTTTTGCAAAGGAAGCAAACCGCCAGCGAGGGATCCATGGCGGAAAAGCTCAAGCGGGCAGCGTGCTTTTGATGGTAGGTCTCGTCGTATTCCTGTTCTCCCACTTCGCTTTTCTGGCCCACCACGCCCGTTCTTTGCGTCGTGTGCGGATCCAGGTAGAGGACCTCGTCGTCCACATAACCCAGAAAGTACAGAGCCTGATTGGGCCGACCGCCAATCATGCCGCAGCTGCTATCCAGTTCAAGGCATCTCTTTAAGGCTGGCACATAAAGCGGGTTGATGTCGGTGATGCCCAGGCGAAGGGGTATAATGAGCAGCAGTGGCTTCCAAGAGTCTCCTTCTCGACACAGCGAGTCTGCGAGGAAAGGGTTTAGATTAGGCAAAGGAAAACCATAGGGTTTATACATTTATTTTATATTTTCCACTTACATACGTCGTCGAGAACAACCGTGCTGTCCATGGCAACGTGCACTGCCAGTGAGCTCCAGTCATCGAAGCACACCAGCTTCCTGCAATGAATAAAACGTAATTAGAGTTGACTTTGCTTTTCTGAGACAAAGATTGACGCTCACTTGAGGATCTGGGCCACTGTATTCGGTCCCAGCCATTCGCCAACGGCCTTGTTCTGGGACTCCCCCATCAGAGCGATCTGGTGTATGGAGTAGTAGCTCGTCCTTACGTCCTCGAAACGGTTTACGATCTTGAGGTAGGTGGCATCTCGGCACTCTGGCGTCCAGAACCAGTCGCGCCCCAAATGGAGTTCAATCAGAGCCTGGGCCAGGACCATCTGGCCACAGCGGAGCATGCAGCCCCAGCCCTTGTCCGAGGTAAGTTGGACTTCTCCCAAAGGCGAAAATCCATGGCGGTAGGTGCACCACAGCCGGGATTGAATGTCGCGACGGATGAGCTCGAGTTCTGGTTAGAAGAAGTAATCATATTAAGCATAAATATAATTTATTGATAAGGAAATTCATTTTATTCTAGATTTAGAAACTATCTGGGTATTATTGTTACAAATAAGTTGAGAAATATTCAACAAGAACCATTTTAAATAATGATAATAGTTTTATTCGAGGTCAGAAAATGAAATTTCAAGCTGAGATCACCCGCCAACTGGTTTGAAACTCGTTAATATGTGAATATAATTATTCCTTAGCTTTGATTTTATAGTTCAGTCAAATTACAACTATGAAGCATTAAAAATTAATATATTTTATGCAATGTCTAATCAAATATTCCAGGAA
Source organism: Drosophila trapezifrons (assembly GCA_018874455.1). NCBI lineage: Eukaryota > Metazoa > Arthropoda > Insecta > Diptera > Drosophilidae > Drosophila > Drosophila trapezifrons. Next base: position 7,049 of record JAEIIF010001567.1, read on the forward strand.
GTGGACCCTAATAATCCCCGGAATTTCCTCAATTGATTAGAAAGTCTTGGCTTGTCAAATGACTCATTGCGCCTTCACGAGTACTATGTCTAGGTTCCTTCTTACCCTGTATGGCATTATATCTTCTGCCCAGCACCCAGACATCTGTGTTCCGCCTGGGTATGTCCTCCGGTTCGCCGCTTCCCACAGCCTGGCCAACGGCGCTGGCGAGGACGCTGTCCGGTCCCAAATACGCCTCGAAGACGCTCTCCATGATCCGCGCTAGCTGATCGCTGAGTCCCACCAGCATCTACTGCCCGAAAGGCGGTGGTAGAGGGGGCGTGGCAGCTGGATCGAGACCGCCTCCACTTCCGTTGAAGGCGTCGCCGTCTGTTGGTTAATTGCCAGCCAATGACGTTTTGGTTTTTCGTTTTGAGGCCTTTGTTTTGGCCTTTGCTTGTGCTGGCAGCACTGCTCCTGCTCCGGCCCGAGGTCACAGCGGTGGCATTTGGTGTTGGCAGTGTCGGAGCGCTGATTACAAGCTAAGCGCGAGTATTAATCAGTCGGCTGCGAAATAGTTTGGTTTATTTTCGTTTTTTTTTTGTTGATTACAACGATAACAGCAGCAGTGACGTCGCCTTAAGTGTGGCCGTGGCTGATGCGGCACAAAATACCAAAAGAAAGTAGTAAAACGCCATTTTTGCTTTCTAATTTTTAGCAAATGTTTTGCTTTTAAAAATTATAAAATTAAAAGTAAACTAGAAATAAATATTTAAAGTCACACGAATCTATAAATTCAAGCTTAAATTTATATGGTTTGATTATCATGATAAATTAATATGTTATAGTTATAGTAAATATTAATTATAAAGGTACTCTTACTCAAAAACTAAGGTACACTTTTACTACTAGACTCGAAATATGTCGACTCTACCTTGAGAAACTCTTATAAAACTATACTATTTGTAATTTACCCTCCTAATAAGCCGTGTATTAATTTACACTTCAAGCAAAACACCGTTTTAAAAACATTTCTGATCATTTTTTATTTTAATCAACAAAATAATAAACTTTGATAATAATCCTAATTACTTCTATTAAGCTTAAGCAACTTTGAGTGCACAGAATTTGTTATTTAGATCGTAGAAATCATCTTCGGGTTCCACATCCTTGACCAAGTCCGCATTGGGATCCGCATTAGACTCCTTAGCTTCCGCTTTCCTGGCCGCCTGCCGCTGCTTCTTCAATCGCTTCTTTTGAATCGCCTTTGCCGCCGACTCATCTACCTCCACTTCCTTCCAATGTGGAACGAACTCCGCACACCAATCGTACAAATAGCAATAGAAGTCAAACATTAGTTTCGAGTCGGGCAGGAGGAAATTCTCGATATGATAGCGAACATCCGTGCGATTCCTCAGAAGATCGTACATGTTGTAGAGAAAGGCGCCGCAGAATAGCTGATTCATCCGTGGACTTAGCAATGGCAAGTCCAGAAGGGCGTTGAGGCCATTGAGTTGAAAGACCACAGCCTGAAATTCAGCAAAGGCGTGAATAACCGTCGATGAGTACATATCGAACTTTTTCTTGAATATCTCCTGCATGTGGAAGTGCGGTAGCAGGCGTTCCTGGGTCAAGTAGCAGTCCGACTTCGGTACATGTGGCATCCGATCTGGCACTGGCAGCTCCAGAAGGGACGGCTTAATACCACGCTTGATGCCCTCGGCGACTTCCTTATCTCTCACGGATCGTTCCTGCTTCAGGATCTTGCCAAATCTCTTGTGGAAAGCTTTCACCTCTCTCTCCGCGGGTATAGTTACATCAATTGTTCGTAAAACAATCAAGCCGAGGAGCAGGGCGTGAAGATGCAGCTGATCGCAGTGCTCCGATCGATGCAGCCAGTAGATTATCGCCAGGAAGTAAAGCCTCAGGTCCTCCGGCAGGTCCTCCAACTTGTGGAACAGCTTCTCAGTCTCCACATGCGGCAAATTCGCTTCGAATATAAACCTTAAGTGCCGGGCATCAGGGCTAGATGGTTCAAAGGAATATCCAGGCTCCTTCTCAATGGGCATCTTCAGATATTTGACATTGGTCACCCGAATAGCTCTGGTCAGATAAGTGAACTCAATGGGCAGTGGAGATCCCTCCTCATCCAATTGTGGTTCCGTCTTTGCACCCTCCACATGGTGGAGCAAGGAGAAGACATAATTTAGGATGGGCAGGGCTAGTTCATTTGAATCGTGGAAGGGAAAGTGCTCGATCTGCGGATTATTTATATACTTGCGTAGGTGCATAAGGTCCACAAAGTATCGGGAGAGGTTGGCTGGGTATAGTTTGTCCAGAAACCATTGCGGAAAGAGCAGGGTCTTGTCCTCTACCTCCACTTCCTCTTCTTCTTCCTCCTCATCTCCACCAGAGTCTGCTTCTTGATCCTCTGGAGCCTCCTCGTCCGCCTCCTGAGGTTGGTCTACCTCTTCCTGCTGTTCTTCTGCTTCGTCCGCTTCTTCCTCTTCGGATACATCTTCATTCGAGCTTACCAAATCCTCTTCCTCGCTAAGTTCCCCTTCACTTGGCGGTTCTATATAAGGGAAGGCGTTTTCGTAATGCTCCTCGAAGAAATCGTAGGCGTGGCACAGCTCATTTGAGTAACCAGAGATGGCTGCGTGGACCTGAGACACCAGCGAATCTCTTTGGCTCTGCAATGGGTTAAAGAATCGAAATAAAGCTTTCCCAAGGAGTATTAAACAGCAACCTAACCTTTTTCAGCCTGGACAAGACCTTAGCCAGGGCAGACTCCGCCGTTTCCTCCTTCAACCACTTGAGAATGACTTGGATGCGTTTCTGCTGCTGCTTTAGCTTGCGACTCCTTCCAGCTTTGCCCATTCCGGCGGCAAAGAAGTTCCTAAAGGCGCTCCTGGCAATGTAGTCGTTGCCCAGGAGAGCAGCAAAGAGCGGCAGTTTCTCCGCACTGAGTGTGCCACGCCCGCAGAGATGTGAGACCCGGTAAATGCAGCAGTCAAGGTACTTGTATGTCTTGGTGTTCCCCTTGGGCTTAGCCACCTGGGCTGGCGCTTGGATGGCACCCACAATCTTGTTGGCCTTGGTGCGCTTCTCCACGTGCTTGGCCTCGTTGCGCCGCAGATCACGGGACTCCTTCTGATTGGATTTGCTCTTATCCTTCACTTGTTTGGTGAGCACCTGCGGAGTGGAAGGGAAGTAAGCCCTAGGTCATAAGATATGGGAGTAGATGTACCTTCACAGTCAGCGTAATGAGCGGTATGTACTTCACATTGTGGATGTAGAAATCCGAGTCATAGGAGAGCACCGGGCAGTTGAGCTTTCTGGCCAGCGCCGCCAGCTCGTCGTCCGCCTCGAAGACGCACCGCATCACTGGCACGCCACAGTCTCGCACGGCGTCCACGAACACCTCCTTCAGGTGCAGCGGGAAGAGAGTGATGGAGTCATTCGGGTTGATCTTCTTGATCACCGAAATCTTGCCCCGCAGCCGCGTGGCCACCGTGCGCAACTTGCGCTCCTCATAGCCACCATCCATCAGCACGTATGGCCGGATGCTGCACTCGGCCAGCACCTGGAAGAACTGCACCACGGCCCGGTAGAAGTCGTCGTAGTCCCCGCCGAACGCAGAGTAACTGCCGGTCACATCTTTGTACAGATTGCAGGCCAGATTGTCGCCATCAATGACCAGCGCCGACGAGTGGAGCTCAAAGGGCTTCAGATAAATCTCGGCGCGCTGCGCTATATAGCTGGTAAGGCCTCGAACTCCCATTATTATCCCGGCACTTGTTGATCCTTGCAATTTGTTTATTTTCCGTTTCGGATCAAACGCGTGTTGGGTATTGCCAGTGTTGCCAGAGTTTCATGGTCTACCTAAATTCGGGGGATAAATAGCTAGAAGTACCTTTAAAAAAATATTTAAAACTTCTTAAATAATGGGAAACTTTTAATCATGTTAAATTAAGAATGCGATACGAACACGAGTATAGAAAGAGAAACAGTTTGTTTTAACTATTTAAGTAGAGTAATATATTATTCAGACAGCCGCTCTTAAATCTTTTCCCGGATTTCATCCTCCTTCCAATGAGCAGAATCTTAACTATTTAAATTTATCTTCACTGTATATTGTAGTCTCTTGCGACTAAAAAAAAGAATCGAAAGGAGACAAGTATATAAATAACGGCATAGCGACATAAGAATGGCGCCATAAACTCGCCCAGTACACAAAATACCAAAACAAAAACGCGATAGTGTCAATTTTGTATTGGGCGAGTCTCTATGCCAAAATAACCTGAATATGTAGAAAATACTGAATTCCAAAAGTTTTTTTTACTATATGTCGCCAAGTATATGATGCAAGCCATCTCTATCTAGATCACGCATATTTTTACAGAAGGTATGTCACTAATGGATATATATTGATCCATATCTATCTATATAATAGGTATAATGGCATCTCTGATTGGGCGATACGGGAAAGCACGCTAATAAATAGAAAATACCAATAGGAATGATTTTACAAAAATGCGATGTAAAAGGTTTTATTTAATGTTTATTTAACGAACAAACGAAACCCATATATTTAGAGTATCCTTTAATTTAATGAATAATGTTTCATCCCTGGTTGTTATCTGGTATTTCTGCGGTATTTATATGGCATTTTATCGATGTCAGTACATTTTCAACAGGCGAGGAGGGGGTATTTTTCACCTGCCCCGACCACGGTCACTCTATCAGAAAAATTCGACCGACGCTGTCTTGTGCGCTCCGCTTAACGTAACTCCGCCGAGCAACTTAACGTAACATCGCGAGTGCTACGAAAACCAATTGTGGCCGCAGCAGGAAAATTCGGCAGCAATTAGCATCGCAGCCACCGTTCAACCCACACAAGCAGAATTCAAGAGAGAAAATCACTGGGAACAGCGAAAACACAGCCAGAAGCGGCGGCGAGAGTGCAGTTTTAATCGCCATTGAATCGAACCGAGCGCGTGCATATATACGGGTTCCGTTGGTTCCGTTCCGTTTCGTTTTTTTCTTGCACACACTTTACCACTTTACCTTTACGTCTTGTTTCGTGGTGCGTGCGTGTGTGTGCGTGCGTTCGTGTTTTGTTATTGTGTTCGTCCAAACTAAACACAGGTAGAAAATCATGGGCGAAATATGAATATGGAATTAAATAAATATAAAGCAAGAGCAACAGCAGCGGCAGCAACAACAATTACTGAAACAAGCAACACACTCGTATTTCGTTTGTGTTAATAACTTTGTGCGTCTTTGCTTTGTGGTCGCATTCATTTCATATAGTATTATTTTTCTCTTGGATTTTTCAACCACAACAACAAGAGTAAGAGGAAGAAGAAGCAGTAGCAGCCACAGCAGACATGGATGTGAGAGCGAGAGCACAGATCGTCTTCATATACTCACCGTGATCACCGTATCGTGAATGAATATTTGTCAGTGTGTGCGGCATTTAATAAATAATTGTGTGCAAAATAAATGTTCTGAAAAGTAAAATACACAAAAACAACGGTAACACGAAAAGTGCGAAAATTAATCTTCGACTTGCATCGAAACAAAAATATAAAGTGCGTGCTTGTGTAGAATTTACTCATCCGGAGACTTGGAGCTGCGATTTTTGCCAACATCATTCTTCATATTTTCCCTTGGATACGGAACCGCTTTTCGTGATTTCTTCGATTGCCGCAAAAGGTGAGTTCGAAGTAGAAAATAAAATTGCTTTTGGCAATTGGCCAAGGCCGTTCCGGGAAATCTGGGAAGTCGGCCAGGGGTCCGGTCATGCCCACGACGCTTCCTGTCGTCGTCTTCCGCACATTTTCACACGTCCTGCAATTGCGATCCTCTCCTTTTTCCGCACTCCCCTCCACCACTCTCTTTATTCGGCAATTCCCACGCCTCAGGTATTCGCAGGTAGCTGAAAAACCCCTAAGGGAAACCCATGAAAATGGATAAACTAGAGAATGCCGCCGTTGGTGGGCCGAGAAAACCCGAAAAAAAGTATAAAAGAATTGAAATGTTTTCCCGGCCGGAGAAAAGAAAATTGGGCACACACACACACACGCCGACAGACGTTGAGAACAGCGAAAATTGAGCGAAATTAGCCACCCGCTGGTTCCAGATTCCAAATCGTTGGAAAACCATATGAAAAATCCCCTCCAAATGGGAGGAAAATAAATCATTATCTCATTATCATTCTGCAGTTGCAATTTGGCACAATTTTCAATTGAAAATTGCGCTCTGTGCTCCCATTTGTCCGAAACCATTATGTAATTTTCGCCAAGTGCTTGTGATTCAGGCTGATTTTCCATATAGAAAGGGATATACATGTGTATATATGGTGCCGACGTTATGGCGACCGCAGACAGTTGCCAGCAATTTCCGGCACTTTTTGGCAAATACAAAATCGAGCACAAAAGTTCATCCTGGAGCCACCAGTAAAAGGCGTGGCCCTGCCAAGAAAAATAAAGAGAAAAGGGTTTCCTTCCTCCTCAGTGAGGACTCGTCACCACTTCCCCGGTTCCCGAAAGTGGTTTATAGTTTTCCTCCAGCTGTTCCGACTGCGATTTTATGATTTTTACTGCATTTCCGAGGAGAGAAGAACCCTAAAAGAAAGTCGACAAGTTGATACCACTCTCAAAACAGGGAAGCAGGTTGTAAAACGAAGAATATGGTCTTATTTTCTGTCTTAATTTCTCATTTCTATTTACTTTACTATAAGGGAACTATATTTTAGATAATATCTATTAAAAAATCCAATAAAATCGCTAACTGTAATACAAGATGCATATATTCTATCCTCCACTTCCATTTCCTTCTCTATGACACTTTTATGGCACCCCAACTACCCTCTAATCACTGGGTACCATAAAAAGAGTTTGAATTTCAAATAAAATCCGCTCTTTCACACACAGACACCACACACACCATCAATGGGGAGCAGCTGCTGTTTGGCTCTCTGTGTGTGTCTGTCTCAAATGACACTTGCCAACGTTGTTTTTCTTGCCTCTGCACATAATTCTGAAGAATTTCCTAGTAGGAAGTGCAGTGCAGCAGCAACAGCAACAACCCGGAGTCGCACTTGGCGATTGTCTTTGTCCCACTCTCTCACCTGCCTCTGGGGATAGAAATGTAAATAGAGAGCCATCCAGATAATGAATGGAGAGTTCGAACTTCCCTGGTTAGAGTTTTCTTTCTTTAATATAACAAACTTGGATATATTTTGAATCGGAATTAATATTTAATTATTAAAAGTCATTCGGAAATATTATATTGATTTAGTTTTAGTAAAAACAACCTGTAAACTATTTAAATAAATAAATTAAAGACAGTTTAATTTGAGATTGCCTTGCCTTGCATTTGAAATATCTGTAAATGTTTAAAGACTTTTATAAATATTCCAGATCTTCACTTTAGATAATTGCAATAATTTTGAAATAAAACCCAATGATGACTCATTAAATAAAAATCCATCTAGAGTCAAAAGACGATTATGTGTAGGCGGTTAGTCGTTGAGGCGGCCGTCTCTTCTCCTTGCTATATGTATATATTTTCGCAGCTGTCCCGTTCCCATTTCCTTGTTCGTACTCCAGTTATTTGCTGTAATTGAGCAATTAAACAATTGCCTCTGATTAAATGTGCAAATTTGTCTAATGTTCTTCGACCGCCCCGTTTCGTCCCCGCTTGCGCTTGCAAAACGGATGTGACCGCTTAAAGCTGTGTTCAAATGGCCCCCATAATTTGTCACTGATCTCACTTTCTCAATTGGCGATCTTTCTGATTTCTGTCTGTGGGGCAATTATGCGTCATTATGTGCCGCTATGCTTGGATCCACAGCCTGGCTGCAATAATAGAACCATTGCAACAGTGGCCAGAATAATACCAACATCTTCGGGGGATACTGGCCAGCTCTTACCTTTGCCCATCGAACGAACACTTCTTGACCTACAAGCGAAGGAGGCGGAGGCGGCGGCCTCTCGCGTTTCCTGCCCATTTTCATTTACTGTTAATTATTGTTTATATGGTGGCGCAGAAGAGGCGGCATATAAGCAGCAACATTAGCTAATAAAAGCTTGCAAACAATTTCAAATTTCCAAATTGTTTGAAATGCAGCCCCAGCTGGCAACAGAGAAAAAAAAGAGGCAACAAAATCAACCAAAGCCAAACGGCCATAACAACAATCTGGCTCACACATTCATAATAGGCAAACAAATGCGGTTGAGAAAATATGTGTTTTTTTTTTT
>JAEIIF010001606.1:0-13697 GCA_018874455.1 Drosophila trapezifrons
TTAATCTTCAAAATCTAGCTTACATCTATCGGTTAATATGCGATAGGGCGCTTATCGATAATTTTATATAAAAATGGCGCGCAATATAAAATGAGGTGTTTACACTATGTAACATTTATTACTTTAAAAGTATTCTTTCGAAAACTAAATCTATATGGCACATTTTTCTGGCACAAAATATTTTAAATTTCCTTACTTCTTGCTAATATTTTTAAAGATATTTATGATTTTAATTCCTAAGTTTTTCTTTTTAGTTTGTTCGGTTAAAAACAACCTTGCCAATTCCCCTAATATTTGACGTCTTGCCAAATTTAGAGGCAAGCGGATGTCTCCATTCTACAATGTAGGGACTAACCCATATTGCATTGACAATTCGCTCTTCTCGCATTTGTCGGCAGCTAATTAAAAGCGAATTTCCAATGCAGAACTGCAAATAACTTCCACGGCAGCGGATCTGCATGTGAAGCCATAAACCGGGGCTAATTTGGTTGCGGTTTGCCGTCGCTTTTCCTTTTGGCTCTTCCATTTCCATCTCTTTTTATGGCCCAAAAACACACACAACAAAGTTGTCTTGGCAGAAGGGGGGGTGGCTGCATTAGAGATGCGAAATCGTAAAGTCAGCAAGTCAGCCAGTCAGATGACATTAATCCGCGCATAAAACTCGAACTCATTTGCCAACAATGTTGTGTCCTATTACCTTGATTCACTCACTCACTGGGCTGTCACGCAGCTTGTCAAATTAGTATCAGAATCCGAAACAGAATCAGATGATTTGTCAAATATCAAATATTATTCAATTATTATGGGAGGGAGCCAGGGAAACAAACGGGACAAAAAAAATCCTGGGACAATGGCATGCAAATAACTTTTTGTCAAGACAAACGCTCATTGGGGAGCAATTTGCTTTTGTGTTTGGTGGATAAAAAAAAAAGAAGTCAAAACACACCTCTAGAAGCCAGAAAAAAAAAAAACCTCCCTCTGGCCTGTTATAAAATTCAAAACGCAAAAAATAAACCAGTCTGAGGAGTAGTATGTAGAGGAGTGGAGCAAGGTATGAAAACTCACTTGTTTATAACTCCAGCAGAGCAAATCTGACAACCCGAAGGCGGGGGTTGGTGGTTAGAAAATATAATCGGAGGAAGGGGAGATGCTCAGCTTTTGAAATTGACGCAGCAGCGCAAATAAAGCAATTTGTATTCAAAATATGAAAGCAAAGGAAGCGACAAACTGACACTGAACATCCCCCGCCGAACCCCGCAGAAAATAATATAATTTGTTCTTTAAAGAAGAATTCCTGACTGGCTGGAGGAGACTGGCGCCAGTGCAAAAATTGCGTTTGATACGAATTGGCGATTGAGAGCCAGCGAGGAAAACCCAAAAAGCGCAGCCACTAAAACTTGATGGCAGCCACATCACGCATACGCAGCGTTGTCGATGCACGGTGGAAAATATATCGAAATTCGCATTAGTTTGCATTTAATTGATCTTAATAATGACTTTCCCAAACATTATAGATAAAAGAAATTTATTTAACTATGTTTATCAGTAAAAATATATTATTTTTGATCTATTTCAAAAATTGTTAACATTTTCTTTGGGTTTAAGCTTCTGTAAATATTTTAACATTAATAATATTCACTTTAAAACCATGTTTATTACTCTACTAATTTTTAATATTATTTAAATATAAGTTTTTCCTAATATCCCAGGATAATATATACCTGAAACTTATATAAGTTTCAATGCAATTTAAATATTTTTTTAACTCTAGTAAGTCTACACAATTTCCTACAATTAATTACGCCTAATATTCATCTCAGTGTATCAATGTAGTGAGGGGTGAAAGCTGTTGGAAATTAACATAATTAAGCCAGTTGGCTGTGCTTGTTTTTGCGGCTCATTAGCAGGCAAATTAACGCCGCCATTGTCACTGTCGCCGTGCTCGTGAGTCTGCCGTTCGCCGTTCGGCGTCGATGTCTTGTGCAGGTGCTGGAAAGTATGCTACAGTGCGCGCCATAAATTAGCGACTGTCTCCGGCTCACCCCCTTCTCGCAGCGAGTGCGTGTGTGTGCCTGTGTAATTACCGCACAATTTGCGGTGCATAATATATTTTGGTTGATTTGTGACTCAATTAGAGGTGCACGGCCCTGGGGTAACAGGGCGGGATTTCAGCAGGATTTCCACTGCCGCTGGCGGCTCTCAAGTGGCTTTGTTGGTCAGCCGGCGAAACAGGACAATGCATCCTGCACTCGGCTTTGGGCTTTCGGCTGTGTGTGCGAGCATCCTGGCTAATTAAAGCGGTTAGCCCAAAATGCCACATAATGAGGCGCACAAGTGCTGCCAAACACCGTTGAACATTGCCAGTCATTTGTCAACAGATGTGAACACAGACAGCTCCCCCATATCCTGGCAACTATCCTTTCATGGCTGAGTGTGTGAGTGTTGGTGAGAGGCTGTTGAAAGCTTCTAATTTGCTGTGAAGTGGCTTCAAATTCGGCCTTGACTGGCCACTAAGTGTGGCTGTGAGCCGAAATGCAAATTGTGTGCAGTTCGGTCTTGGCCTTAAGGGAAGTCTTTAAGCCAAGTCTTTAAGTAAAAGCTAAGAATGAAGGATATTAGATTAAAATACCTAGGAAGTTAGTTCGTATGTAATACATTTACAAAAAGAAAGATAATACTCTAAGAAAACATATCCCACAAACAAACCCTAAATTATTCTAACTCCAAATGCCAGGAGTGATTACACCTGTACGATTTCCCTTAAATCCCTGTCATAATGCTCATAAAATCCAGCACATTTCCCCGAACATCGATTCGATTGCCAAACTGCAGCTTAACGGGATTGGTTCGCTCCCCAAAAGCACATCCTGGCTCCTCCCCTGCGGAAACTTTAAGCCAACTGACAAATGTGTCAAACGACATGTTCACATATGTTCCGCATCGATATTATCGACAGGCCAGGAAAAAAACGGAGCCGAGCTGAGGCAAACTTTGGCCAAACTTTGCTCCTGCTGCTGCAGTGTCACCTTTTCAATAAACTGGAACCAGGACCTGGGCAGCAAAAAGGAGCGGAGCTGGCGAGGCATTAATCCCACAACCGATGCGAGGATGCGCCGGCAGACAAAACGATTGGGCAACATCTGTCGCCCTCGACCTTTGTCTTTGTCCAGGGATGACGCCCCCAACTGTTGTCCTGCTGCCGATCCAGGTCCTGGTGCTGCTCCTGAGTCCCGCCTGTGTTCCCTGCAAAAACAAAGGCTGCAAAATGCCAATGGTCAGCAGAAAGGCGCATAACTTTGAAAAGTTCACATGCTGGGCAGACAGGCGCAAGGACACATACCTTCCTGCTCCTGCGAAAAGGGATTCGGAGGTGGCGTCCTCCTGGTCATAGATAAACTTCGATGTGCCGTGCTAATGTTCGCACATTTTGGGGCCAGGAAGGAGTAACTTTTGCAGCAGTTTAGCTACTCTATCTCAGATCAGGTTAAAGAGATATTAAAAGGGATTCGGTACACTTAAAATATTTAATATAAATATAATATAAATATTATTGGTTATTATATAAACACAAGTGATTTGGTTAATTAAATTATTGATTTTAAGGACCAATTTAATTAAATTTATGATGAAGGTTTATCTATAAATATATCTTTTAATCAATATAAGCTTTCTGAATCATTTTCTTTAACAGTGACATATTTTTCATGGCTAAAAATATCTTAATAATTACAATAAATTAAACTGATTATAATAAGTAAAGAACTTCTCAAGCAGAGCATATTGCCAGGCTCCGGAGGGTTAACACTGCATCGACTGGCTTATGAATTGAAGTCTAAATTGAAGCCAGGGCCAGCTGCTTATCGCCCCGAAACCACAGAGGGGTAACCTCCGGAATTACCTGCTTACAACAATATTAAAAGCCAGACAAGGTCCTTCCGCCACCTCATCTTGCCAACACCCTCAACTCACAGCCTCTCGCCCAGGCTGCCAACCCATCTCCTTTCAATTTTCCCTATCTGAGGGAGAATTTCTTGGCAAACTTTTTAATGTTGGCCACTAAAACGGCGCATTAAATTATTATCTGCGAGATTATGAAATTTTTAACAGCAGGTAATAATCGTAGAGAATTTGTTAAGCAGACACCGCCAGCCTGGGGGTTGGGCCAAATGAAAGACAAACATTGTTCCAAAAGCAAGCGCCCCGCGAAGAAAACTCGGATGCTTGGCTGAGCAACTTGAAAGGGCATAAATGAGAGAGGGACTTGAAGGTTGTAACCGTAGCAATTCCCATTCCGAGTCCCCAATTTCCATTTCCATTTCAACTCCTGCAGGAGCAACTGAGGTAATTCAAAAGTTTCTGCCAAGGCGGCTCACATTAAGTGCCACTCGTGGGGGTTGGGTTCCGGGTCCTGTGTTTTCCTGGCACTCCTGGCATGGAAATGACAGCGAGAAGTATTCACTTCAGACCAGCCAGCAATTAACTCTCTGCGGTGGTGGCAATGCAGGAGGGCAAGGGGTATGGGCTCTAAACTCGGAGACTTGGTTTTCCTTCTGGAAAAAAAAATGTACAAGATACATTTGGCGACATTTCCTTTGCGGCAATTGGCAAATTGCTTTTGCCTACGTGTGCAATTGTTTTTTGCAACAGTTTTTTGGCCCTCGGCCCCCAATTACACCATTCACCTCCCTGACAGTCTAACCGAATGACATTTCTTATCACGTGTCACTGGGCCAGAGCATGTGGGATGGGAAAAAACAGGACGAAAGTCATAGATAAGACTACAGAATACCCAGGGTATAGAGAATATAATATCTATATAATATATATTTCCATTTAATGGATTAATCGTTCAATAAAACTTGATTTTGGGATGCCTTAGATTATATAGTATATTTATTATTATATTTCTTTCCAAACTGGTTTAAGTTCTGTCAGCCACATATAATTGTATATATAATTATATATCTTCATTGAGATAACTACAAATATATTATAAACTGGGTTCTTATATTTTAAACACTTTTCTTAAACACTTTTCTGTCTCTTATTGTCTCTTTTACTTCACCAACTGCACTCAAGCATTGTCTTTTGTCAAGTGTGACCGCCTCTGTTTTTGCCCTTTTTAGCCAAAACCTAAACCACCTCACTAAAATATACTAGATCTTGGCGATCGATAACAAGGATACTCTCCCATTAATACCAATCCTACATAATAATATTACAGTGAATGCATTATATTCTTACAATTACAAATAACAATTTAAAAAAATAAAAAAAATTATTTATTCTTATAATAAGAACTCTACTTTATATTAAAAACTCAAAAGTTCCCTCCTTACTGCCATATCCTGCATACCTCTCAACCTACAGAAATACCCCTTGACCTTTCGCTACAATAAAACGCTGACATGTTGCAGAGGCCACAGTTGAGTTTCGACCGATTTGGAGTCCTGGTAATTTGCAACAACACAGAGCGCGGCCGGCCTGCAAGGACCCCAAGTGAAAAGTCCCTCGCCACAAATGAACGCTTGTCCAGGCTGGATTCCGATTCGGAGGAGGATATGCCCAGAGAATTCCGGGGAACACGAGGAGATGGGTGCGTATGCAACATTGACATGAAGTTAATGGATGTTTTATGACCGACTAACTTCGCCAACGATAAATCGGTTTTCCATGAGCCAGTAAATTGCGATTTGATTGTTTCTGTTGGACATGCAAACAATTTTCCTTTTGCTCCAGCCGCCCGGCTGGCCACTCTCACTCTGTCGATTTTTCGATTGTGAAAATGAATGTGAAAAGTGAGCGATTTTCCCGGGGAAAATGTGCTACGGCCTGCTTGCTCTTTGATTAAAGGTTCTCCTGCTCTCGGGGAAGAAAAACTCAGGCAAAGATCAATGGCCTGGTCCGCTCACATGTGAAATAAATCAAAGCCCCGAAATTTATGAAAATTTATGCAAGCCCTGCCTTTCGCTTCGCTTTTGGCTTTTCGGTCAAGATTTGCATTGTCCGGCATTGGTCACCCCCACGCAGAGAATATTGGTCCACCCCCGAGAGGACCTCATCCCTCATTTCTGGGCCTGAGCTCACCTTTTGTTGTAATACACACATCAAGTCACGGCCGAATTTATGCAACATTTGGCTTTTGTTGTGTCCTTTTTTTCTGGGGGGGAGCAGAGACTGTGACCGAAGAAAGAAATTCATATGATAATGCCTGAATGGGAATACTTGTTTTGTTAATATTTTTTGCAGCTGTCTCGCTGACATTTTCCTTTCATAGGTAAATTTTCGCTGTGATTTATGGGTCGCCGAACAAAATGAAATGTTTATCCAACTTTAACGGACGCCGCCTTCGTCCGTTGTCGGTAATCGCCTTTTCAACATCAATTTATTTGCTATTAATCCTTCACCTCTTTATCGTTGTCCCCGAGTCCCAGGACCAAGGTCCTAAGTAGTCCCCAGTGCCCTGTTCTATTTGCTCTGTCCAGGCAATTAGATGTTTGCCTTCGTCTCGCAGTTTGTTTCCTTTTTGGCGAGGTGAAATGAGCTCACGGCTATTGCCAATCGATTCGAGGCGAGTCCTTGGTCCTTTATCTCTCCCCCGTCCCCAGCCCCTGCGATACGCCCACAATCGAAACGTGTTCGCCATGGTTAGTTGCATGTTAGCAGAGGAGAGTCCTAGGAGGAGGGATGGGCCTGGGAAATCGACTTTGCTTTAATCTGGCTGCTTGTTTGACAAGCTCTTAACACTAATTGAAGACACAATCGAAGCACACTCCAGCAGCCGCCTCCTCGTCCTCGTAACTCTTTTGTCTTCCGGCGGCCAAAAAATGCGCGATGTTTTTGCCAGACTTCAAAAGGCTCAAAGGCGCGTGATTTATGCTGCATTTGCTTTGAGCCAGATCACAGAGAAAGGCGAATCACTTGGCTGCTCTGCGTGCTTTCCGATAAATCAGTTCAATATGCATTATTTGACTTAAGTGTGTCTTTAATAAGACACGGCAAGAAAATGTACTAAGATTATTTCAAGAATTTAAAACTTCCATATAGCTATTACTTCCCTTCTTTCTGATTCAGAAAATATGTTTTAAAACCTGCAAGAAACACACACAAATTGACATCCGTTTTGAAAACTTTTCCTTGACCTTTGTTGGCTTTTTTAAAGGTACAAACTTTCGGCATGTCCTGGAACTTATGCTGGCTGGCACATAAATTGTGAACTTTATGAACTCACGCGGGATTAACTTGTACCTTTGATTGAATTTCTTTCACCGCCGCCACGAAGTTTGGGCCGCAGCTCCACGAAGTCGAAGAAACCACCGCAAACGTCTCAATCCGATAAAAGGCACTCCTCCTGAAAGCGAATATTTTTGGAAGCGCGACTCGGCTGGGTCCTGTCTGTGGAACAGATGCCAGACACCAGGAGCAGAGTCTCAAAGGAGCTGGCCAGGGGAGCTCCGGCTCTCAATCTCGGCAACGGGAATTAGTCGTTTCCGTTCAAGTGGCCCCGGCTAACAATTCCAAAATTTATGCCACCCAGAAGGAGGCTGAGGCTGATTCTTGATTGTGCAATTGGGAGAGTCGAGCGGAGTGCACTGAGAAATAATAAACAATGGGGATTTAATATAAAATGTATATTTATTGGTGTCTTGATAAATTCTCCAGTATAAAGGCTTTTTAAATATATTTAAGACCTTAATAAAAATAAGTTTCTTTTCCTTGGATTAGTATTCAATTTAAGGTATATTTTCCTATGTGGTTATTTAATTTGTCTCAGTAAAATAAATCTTTACTGGTGTCTTGATAAATTCTCCAGTATAAACGCTACTCAAGTATATTTAAAACTTTAATAAAAACTGCTTTCTTCTCCTTAAATTTATATTTTCTTTTAGGTATATCTTCCCTATAAGGTATTTACTTTTTCTCTGTGCAAATTCCACCTTTTCTTGGACTCAGCTTAAGTGGCTTGGAGTCTAACAATTGGTCGGGGACTTATTTCAATTAAGGCGCATTACGATCTTGGCTCCCAGCCTGGTCCACCGATTGGCTTTCGTGTTCCCAAAAACCCCGAGGCTGGGGAGGTGGAAAGTTTTTCTGGTCTTCTGGCCAGGAATTCCATTAAAAAGTTTACGTTTAGGTGAGTTCGGTTTCGGCCAGCTCTGGGGGGAATATCAAATAGTTTTCGCCAGCGCGGCGAAAAGTAATTAAAATTCAAATAGCAGACAAACATTTACATTAGCGATTGTTGGTTGGATTTCCAGGGGATTGGGAACGCGTAAGAGTTTGGTGGGGACTGGAGAAGATATGGCTGTGTCTCGCTTTTGTTGATGGCTCTTTGTTTTGGCCTGGCGCCAGTCTGCGGCTCACAGTCTCCCAAGGACTCCGAGTAAGGTGAAAATCGCCCGACTGAACAAGTTCAGTGTGTGGCTGAGTGGATGACTGATGGCTTTCGGCGGCTGCTGTCGACACTCCCCTCCGGAAAGTCACCACCCCGTCGGCACATGTGAGATTATTAATATTGTATTTAATATCTGAGCTCGAGAGTTTTGTTTCAGGCTTTCGCCTTTGTCTCCGAAGCCAAATGAAGAGCCTTTATGTTCCACGGCCTGCCTCTGTATTTGACTCTGTATCTGTGTCTGTATTTGTGTTTGTCTCTGTTTCCCCAGGAGCCAGGAGCTATCTGTGAGTGCGTGTGCTCAGGTTTAATGACTACGTGCGCGCTTCGAAGGATGTGAACAGAGGAAATCTGAAAGGATTCTCACCCGCGTAGCGACTTTATTAAGTGAGACTTTTCTTCCCTGAAAGTAACAGAATTTGTGGTTTAATTTTCGCAAATAAACTGCTGGAATGGGATCATCCATCACAGCATTCAATCAGGGTGCTGCTCCTCCTCCTTGGGACTCCCTCTGCCACGTAAATCACTTTGAAACGGTGATCACGCCCATCTCTCTGCACTATCCATGCATTTATGGGCCCGCGGTCAGTTTCCGTATTTCATTTCGCGGAATTTCAATACCAAAGTCCAGCCATCCTGCCATCCTGCCGCCCACTAAGCGCCAAAGTTCAGCCAGCGAACTCTCCAGGGCACAGCGTGCAATGTCCTCATCCTGATTTGGTCCTGGTAATGGGTCCTCGTCCTTCCATCCGCCACGTATGCCGAGCACGCGCTGATAACGTAAAGCAGGAGCGGTCCAAAGAGGAACCCAGGCCGGATGGGGGAACCCCCGGAGCACAGCATGGACATAATTAATTTGAATCCTTTTTCCCGCTGCTGCTGCTCCTGCTGCTTGTGCAGCTCCTCGTCCTTTTTGCGGTCCTGTCTCTCTGTTTTGCTTTGCATTTTTTCGCGTTACTTTTGCGTGCAACCAAAAATTAATCAAGTGCTAGTTACGCGAACCGCGCAGTTTTTAATTAAAGCAGCATCAAAGCGAACTTTTTTCCTCGTGTACTATGCTTTCCATATAGGAAAATATCCTTTATGGATCCCTATTTATTATCAGAAGGAGATGGAGAGCTCTTAAAGCTTTAAGACCGCCGCCGCTGACACTTGCTGAGGTGTTCGCCAAACGCCAAGGGCGAGCGACTGCGAAATCATAATACAAACCAATTTCATGCTGAATTAAACAGGAGCTGGGGACGCTGGGGTCCTGCGAACAATAGTTGAAGTATCCTGTCAACAGGCGGCTAGCAATTACAACAACAACTGGCATCGCACAAAGGCAGCACGTGCATTTTGCGCTTTTTAACAAGGGGAATGCCACACACTTGGCCTTGGGCGAATCGAGCAGCCACCACAAAACAGGCTTCTCTTTCTACGGTTTATTTTAGAGGGTAGCGGGGGTAGCTAGGGCTATTGGAAAAATAAGTATGTGTTATATATAAATGGGTTTTTGCTGTATTTACAATTTTTGTAGCTTCCTTTAATAGTTAAAACATTTTTCTGATTGTATAAAATCTTAGAATTATTTTTTAAGGTTTCTGGATTAATATTTTTTGGTAAGGGAAATTTGTATAGGTCTTTTCTAATTATCAATGATATTATTTTCTACTGAACCCGTAAAATTTTAAGAGGTATCCACATGTTTGTTACACTATCTCTTTAAATTCCTTTCCTTTTTAGTTAAGAAAAACTTTAGCAGTCCTTGGATTATCACACGTAGACCAGTCCCTGCCACTTGGCATTGGGGATGGGTCCTGGCCAGCTACAGCCACAGTTTCCTTCCAGATGAAATACACCTCAGGCACACCTCCAGACAAGCAGAGTGCTGGCCTCTTCTCGAACGCAGCTGGGGCGACGTGTCTCGCATAATTTGCAGGCAAAGTGCACAACAATAGCTGCGCCCTCTGTCGCCCGGCATTAGCACTGCGAGGGGGAAGGGGAGGGCTAAGGGTGGCATAAGTTGTGACGCGTGAAATATTAGAAATTAAAAAACACATGACAAGCAATGTTGGCACTTTGATTTGTCTGCCAGCCGCAGACAATGTTTTTTGCAAAACCAACAACCAACAGGACCCCAACCCGCACTCTTAATAATCATTTCGCAGGAGGAACAAGTAATTTGCAGGGGCGCAGGATGATGAGGGGTAGGACTGTCTGCAGGCGCGGCCAATAAATTAGGAAACACCTGTTTTTAGCCGGCCAAGAGGCAACATGGCGACAGATGTCTGCGAGGGGACGGAGGCGAATCGAAACTGTTTTCCTGGCCGTAATGAAAATATTATTCCGACTACATAATTTGTGGGGCCCCCTGAACGGGCGCACCCTGCCGCCCTTAACCCCTCCGTGGTCTTTGGGGTTTGCCTGTAATTTATATTTTATTTTTTTCTGCTGCTACTTGGCCGCATTTCGCGGTTTTTTATTGCTACGTGCGGAGAGTGAGAGGGAGAGAGAGAGCAGGGCAAAGGATACAGTACATCACATGGAGAAAAATAGCAGGACATCAGGAAATAGTTGGGATATCTACTGGCAGGATTATAGGTTAGGAAATATATATAATATGGTAGATTTCACCCAGAAATGGGATTTGAAATAAATTAAAAAGGTGTCCAAAAGCATGCTACGAAATAGTTGAGGTCCCTTTTTATAGATTTAACATTTTGTAGCATACTTTTGGGTTCCCATTTAAATGATTGTGCATTCTCAGCTATTATTGAAGCTTATATATTATTAATTTAATATTGAGATAATTATATTTAAGTTTTTATGGTGCCTGAGAAGTTATCCTTAAGCTTAATATATATTTTAATATTTACCTTTAGCAACTAGTATTTTTCGCAAGTGCATAAAAAGAGAGGTACATAACGGACGGCCGAAAAGGATGGGAAACAGGAGCAGACCACGCCATAATGTCGTCATGACAGACGCGGCCATAAAAGATAATTATGATTCCGGTAATAGGTTTTATTTTTCGCATGTACCTCTTTTGTTCATGGGCCCAGCTCCCAGATTCCCATTCCCCCACTGCCCCTGTCCTTCGAAAACCCATTGCCAAAAGCCGAGGCTGCTGTTGTGTTAGTGGTTGCTCTTCTTTGGCGGAGGTCCTGGCACAAAGGTCGACCTCGCTGGCTGTCGTCTCCATGCCGTCCCCCTTTGCTGTGTCTACATTTACTTTTCGGGTGACCAACGTGGCATAGAAATTATGCGCATTATACGCGTCGCGCTCCAGCGCCTCGCTAAAAAATTATATCCGCGGAATTATGCGAACCCCGGTGGAAAACGGGCAAGGACTAGTGGGAGATGCAGGGAGATTAAGGATCGTTCTTACACAACCTTTTTTGGTTAAACAACATAAATAAAATAAAGAGGAAATACGTCATGGTAGAACATATCCTTCAAATTAACTGAGCTTTGAACATGACTCTTTTGTGGCTAATGATTCCTATCCTTAGGTTTTTTTAGGTCTATTTATTGAGTATTCTAATTATATAAGTAATATACATTAAAGTACGTGATAGTTACTTCCCAACACTTCATAGTTTCTTTCTCTACTTACTCCAGCTCTACATATCCTTGATTTTTGTCATTAAATACTTTCTTAAATTATCTAAAACCCAAGGACATTTTTCTACTATCTCCCTTTTGATAAATGGCAAAGGATGAGCTTAAAATACGTGTTACACTTTCAATTAGCAGCCCATCAAGGGGTAGCACTTTTCACACTAAGAACGGGATCAATGCCGTGTTTGCTATTCTAATGAACTTGTCACGCTTATGAAGATTAATGCCACCTTGGCACAGCTCCCATTCGGCGGATTCGCTAGGAGATTCCCGGCTCGGAGCACTGAGCTCTCAGCGAGCAGCAGTTTCTCAATCAAACTCGCTAACAAAGAGTAATTGTCCCAACATGATAATTGCTTTAATGACGAATGCAAAACGGGTCTGGGGACGGGGGCTTCCTGCCTTCCGAATTTGATTAATGTGCTGCTGGCCTGGCAATTGACCCAGTTTCAATTAGAGGCGCAAGTGACAGGTCTCGAGTTGTCCTGGCCAACCCCAGGACACTCGCTCGCTCACACGCCCATGCTGTGAGCTCAAACAAGGAGCTAAAATGAGCTGGTTGGGAACTGAAGGGAAATAGGGAAATGACAGTCCTGTTGATGTCTAATGGAAAACGTGTGCGGGCATAAAAATGGCCGCTAAGAAAATGCATAAAAATGTGTGTGAGCATGTGTGAGTGTGTGCGGCAGAGGAAGGACATGCAAGGACAAACGGAAGTCACACACACGCTCGCTTATCGGGGCAAAGTAACTTTTCCGCAGCAAATGCCAAAGTCCATAAAATATTTTTACACACAGACACACACCAGAGATCGGGGAGATACTCCGGAATACTCTTCTAACTGGAGCAGGAGCCGAGTTTTGAATGGGGTCGGGGCATACCTACACGTAAAAGGAGCCGGGCAGCAGGACCAGGATATCACTGAGGATATCTAAGGACTGTGGCGAAATTGTTTACACAAGTCATAAGCATTTTTTAGCGAGCCATCGCCTTGGACCTCCACGTCCTCAGTCTGTTTGCCAGTGTATAAAAGCCCCGGCATTTGCATAAACCTTTCCCGAGCTCCTCCTTCTTATCCTGCCCTTCCTCTGTTTGCCCAGCCCATTATGCCGGCGATTCCCCCGCTACCATCGACCACTTGGAGGGAAAACTTTTGACAACTGCAATAATCATAACTGCAACCGCTCGACATTGATTTCGAATGGCAAAAGATTGGCGGGCGGCGGCGGCCTCATCCTCGACCGACCGTTGGGCGCCATTAATGGGCCATTGTTTCACAAGTCGTTCCGAGTCCCGAACTCCGAATTCCGAGTCCAAGTGTTCGAATTTCCGCTTGATTTGAGCTTAGTGGCCGGCCCATAAAGCATCGCGAAAACTTTCCTCAAACTTTTTCGGCATTCCCAGTTTTATGTTCGCGATGGATTTCAGTGGGTCACCCGACGGGGTCACCAATTGAAATTGATATGCCAGTGGGAAGGTGCCTCTCATCCGGGCTCATCCCCCGAAAATGCATTAACTTTTGTGTGTTTAGGTGTTCTGATTAGTTAAGCCCGATGAGGGATGATCCAGGGGTTTGTTCTACACGGTATTCGTGGGGTATATCGAGAAGGTTGAAGTCAACAAGATCTTGGAATTACTTATACTAAATACTAATGGTGTTATGATACTGTATTAAAAACTTCATTAATTAGAGTTTTCATTA
>JAEIIF010001651.1:0-18695 GCA_018874455.1 Drosophila trapezifrons
GTTGCTATTATTGTTGTTGCTATTATTGTTGTTGCTATTATTGTTGTTGCTATTATTGTTATTGGTTTATCTGTCTGCGTTTCGGTGCAACGGTTTTATCGTTGCGCCTTGCAGTGTGCAGTCGCTGCCTCTACCGCTGCCTTTGCCATAGCCATTGCATTTAATTTTCATTATTTTAGACAAAGCTCTTTGTCTGTTTGGCTCAACCGCTCTATCTCTCTCCTAGTTACCCCCCTCCCGCTGTGTCTCCATCTGTATCTGTGTGCGTTGTTTGTTTGTTGTTTTGGAAATGTATCGATAATTTGTCAACTTAAATTATAGAAATGGAGTATTAGGTTGCCATGGCGAAGTACACAAGCATTGTTTATAAGACGGATGTGGGGCGTATATACATATATACAGCTCACCCGTGGCCCCCGCTGGGATTATCTTCCACGGGATCTAGGTTTCTCCCTTGTGATTTATCAAAACTTAAATTCAATTCCTTCAAGTTTTGTGTTTACTTGAGGATTTTACCTACTTACTATAAGCAGACATGCTTCGGCATGCCTTGCCTGCTATCGCTGCACTCGAGTGCTCTGTCAGGGCATCTCTGCTCTTAAGCCTGGAGCAATAGAGTGAACCAAATAGAGATGGAAGTCCAAAGTCTGCTGATTAAGAATATTCTGATATATTTTATGGATTTATAAATGCTTCCCTGTCCATAAAAGTTGCTTTGCCAAAAAAAAAAACCCAGAATGCCGTGTAAAAAAGCGTGCGCCCAAATGGGAGCAGGAATTCGGCGCGGGGACGCGAGGTGTGGCTATGAAAGGAATGAAAAAAAAAAAAACAGAAAAAGCAAAACCAAATGCGAAAGCAGAAAAGTTTTCAGCACACAAATGGAATTCCCCAAACAGTTTTGGGGTATATAAATCTAAATGAGCTTAGTGTGTGTAACGGCTCTGGCAAAATAGATTTATTGTTTGATTGTGCAGCAGCCCCTCCCGCCCCCAATCTCTGCTCCTCCTCTGAGCCGACCTCACTGCCATTCCCACACCCATTCCCCGGTGTTGAGCTCCGTAAGGCCCCAAAGCCTGTCGATTTTATGAATTTTATTTCGGTTTCGAAACCATAAAACATTCAAATAAGCATCGCGTTACCCTGCCCCCGACATGCACCTTCCATCCACTCCGAACCATTCTGCCCTGGCCATTGAGCCGAGCCGAGCCGAGCCGTGTAACAAATTTGTGCGATTTTGGTGAGAATTGATTTTTTTATGATTAAAAAAGCCAACATAAATTTTTCAATGCTCTCTCCCACTCTCTCGGTCCGCCCCCGCCTATGCCCCTTCAGTTCAGTCGGCATTTATTACAATTTCGCAATTGTTCAAGTGAGGAAAACAATAAAACAATTCAGCTAAAACCCGTAAAAGGGGCAAGGTGTCGACAGAGTTGATACTCCTTACTTCAGAATATTATGTGGAACAAACGGTGGATACCGTGTCCATATTGAGTAGGTAACTCTTTGTAAATATCGATAGAAATATCGATAAGTGATCTGGAAGTTTTCTGTGAGAAATTTAATGTTATATTTCTCTTACTTATATTACTTTAATTTATAGATTTAAAAAATCAATGTTATTCCTTTTGAATTTTAGACCTGAGCATATTTTTCATTATTACCTTTCGATAATTTATCGAAATTGAAGTTTTTATCGATATTTTTCGATAATTTTAGTTAATATATAAATTTCAATGTGATAGAAAATTAAAAATCGATATAAAAGTCTGTGAATTGCGTACTGGGTATCTCCCTGTCGAATCACTCGACTTCAGCGTCGTTTTTTTGTTTTTTCTTTTATGTATCGAGTGTTATTCAACCGATTTAGCCGGGGCTCTGACTAATCACACAGTCGTCACACAGATCTGAGAGATGGGATTAGTGATTCAAGTGGCGGGCGGAGTGCCGGAGTGCCTGGCGAACATTAAATTTATTTATATGTTAGCTTTTGCGCTTGAAGCCACTTAATGCCAATTTTCAGTGACAAACCGCACCGCACCGCGCACCGAACCGCACTTCCTTCGCGGCCCTTTAATTAGCAAGTGCCCTAAAATCTGCTAGTGAAGTTCCACGGAAAGTAATTAACATGTCATTTCGGTTTGCCCATAAAACACATCATAACACACCCCACAGCCATATGCACACACACATCTGCTGGAAACACACACTTAGATACAACTACACACATATTTGAATATACAAATATATAGAGTCGTGTTGTGTTCCGTTTTTCAGAGTTAAAGAGCAGGGGGAGTCGAGCGAAATTCCGTTAAATAGTTGCTTTAATGAAATTTTCTGCATTTTAATGGCTAAAATATGTAAGAAATCAAAACATGCCACACACAAGAAAGCGGCCCGACTGTGGCAAGTTGACCAAAACAACAGCAACAACAACAATAATGTGGACTTGTGGACTTGGAGCCACTCATGCATCCGCAGCAACGACCACCACCACCAGCACCACCGCAAAAAAAAAAAAAAACGAATATAAAGTCGTAAAAAGTCTTCTTTATCCATAACAACACTATAACAAAGTGGAAGGAGAGCTAGAGTTGTAGAAGAAGAAAAAAGAAATCAGAAGAAAGCACGCCCACAAAAAATAGAGTAGAAAATATGCACTGAAAAATTGCCGCAGTCGAGAGTAAGGCAAGGAAATACGGCAAAGTGTGAAGTATTTTACCTAATACTGGAACAGTCTTCATGATAAATCTCATTACTCCTAGTACTTATCCATGAGTAGCAAGGAGAGTGGTACGTGTTGGGTGACGACATACCATGCACTCGAAAAAAGGGGTTTCAAAATGTAGAGAATCTTTTAAAGTTTCTATTTTGTAGATAACATGTAGGTAAAATGTGGGTAACATGTAGATAATATGTAGGTAACATACAGATACTGTGTTTCTTAATTAGGAATCTTGAAATTAGGTTTGTATTTATTTTTTGTTCGACATATTTAACATGTAGATAGCATGTACTAAATCTGTAGTTAAAAATAAAGTTGTTAACATGTAGATAACGTGATAATAACATGTAGATATCACAAAGAACTTACATATGCAAACAAAACCCTTAAGTACTGGTTATATCAACTCAAGCTTCCAATTCCCTGTAAAATACACACATTGAATAATAAAATGTAACTTTTTACTCTCTAGAAAATATTATTTTAATAATCACTACTATTAATTCTCGATGCCACAAGATTTAAAAAATCCCGTGACCAAAAAGCCGGATGCGAAGCAAATTCAATGGCGATAGCCCGGAGTCTGCACGTACCTTTGTGCCGGCGCATTTGCATTTAAGCATCCAAGCGGGATGGGATGGGATGGGATGGGAGAGTATCATCCAGTGGGATACTTAAACGAAATCCCATTGTGCTTGATTTTAGCACCTGCTTTTCTTCTTAGTGTGGAAAACTCCAGGTCCTGCCCAGTGCTCTGGTCCCTGCCCCACGACCCGTTCCCTTTTCCTTTCCCTCCGCACCGTACTTGGCATGGCTAATGAGTTTCGCTCCACTTTTGCAGGCGTGCTCGCTCGCTTGCTCTCTCTATCTCTCTCTCTCTCGCTTTCTCCTTCTCTTTCCCTTACTGACGCTCTCTTGATGGCACTTTGCATGCAAATTGCGCTCGATTTGCATACTTTTTGCATGCACTGGGATGCATATGCATGCGCGTGCGGATGTACATATGTATATGAACATATATGTTAAATATATATATATACATCTATATATATATATATATATGGGTGTGTGTGTGGCACATTATGCGTGGCCAGGCACTTCTGGAGCATTGTCTGAGTGTGACTGCGAATGTATGAGTGAGTTGGAGGATCCAGCCCCCTCGATGTCTTTTATTAAGAAGCCTTATCCCATGTTATATATGTATTCCAGTCCGCCATATATCACAGCCTCCCCTCGTTGAAATCAAATAAACTCTAATGTTAGCGAATCAGAAATAAACTAGCAAACAATAGACAGTATTTCCGCGAACGAGATATTCATATTTCTAAGTGATTTCTTTCTGGTGCAGGGATGCCCTTAGCTAGACCTCGGGTGCTCAGAGTCACGAGGCAAAGGCATGCCTAAGCCTGCACAACGTCACACGTACATAAAGTAATTAAACAATAAATGCAAATGATATTTATTAGTTTTCCTTTAAAAAACTAAATTCGTTTAGCCCATTAAAGCTTTAAATATCAAACCACCACAAAGGCCAAATGAAATATATTTATTTCAATAAATTCGATGATAGCTTTTAAAATGAACTTTTTGCTGGGGCCTCAGCATTTAATACCCTCTGAAATGGTAAACCGAATGTGTTTACTTTAATAAAAAACATGAAAATCCGCTAGATAAAAACTGTAAGCAATCTATATTGATTTCAATCACATGTGCGAGCGAGACCGTACAATATTAATCCTCTTATCAATATTTGCATGTATCTCTCGATGTATTGAAAAAAGGGTTCAACGGCTTAGTTTCCTTTGGTTATCTGACCATCGACGGAGAAGGCTGTCCTCCGCCTTCTTCCAGATGATTGAGCAGTCAAAGTCAATCAGTCTTTTGGCTTTGACAATTTCCTACGTGTTTGCGGGGAGACGCGACGTGTGCTTGAGCCGTGTCTGAGCATTCTTCCACTCCACTTATCTGCTGCCTGTCGAGCCCTCCTCCCATCGCCATCCTGCTGCCGCCTTCTTGCTCTGTCAACTCATTAGGGGCACAAGTGGCGTGGACTTGGTTGCATATTGAACGGATTGGCTGTAAACAAAGCCTCTGCCTTGTTACAACCTCTCCTGCCCTGGTCCCGCCCACATACGCAACAATACGCGCACGGAAACTATTACGACTTGGCAGGCTGTTAGTTGCACATGACGCCATCTAGGCCGCAATCAGACTGACATCGAAAGCCCCAGCGATGACTGTGCACAGAAAACAAAACCTTTCCAATCCAGGGATAAGGATCTTCGAGTCTGAAAGAAGGCTCTCCTCGGTGACCTTTCAAAGAATAATAAAGAATATGAAGTAAGCCCTCCTCTGATGATAATTTTAGGTGTTCCTAGACTATATCTTAGGAGCTAAGCTAAGAAGGCAAGCTTATATAATAAACGCTCTTGTTAAAGGAGGGGTTATCTATGCTTTTTTATAAAATATTAGAACCTCTTCTATCTTTCTTAAAGGAAAGATTTAATAATGATTTTCCTTCTTTTTTTATGTAATTAGAACCTCTTTTCGAGCTTTAAACTATAGCTTTCTTTCCAGTTTTTAAAGTGTATGCCAATGCTAACGATTTGGGGTTGCTGCCTAATTGCTGTGCCCATCCATCTGCGGCCACAAGCAGTTTTTGTGCTCAGCCCTAGCAGAGTTCAAGGATATTATGTATTTATCCAACAGAAGAAGACCTTTCCAGTCCCAAAATATATGTTTTTTTACCAGAAACAAAAGTCAGAGATTTATGTAACTTGTAAATCTTGGTTTTAATGCCTTTAATTGATTTTAAAACGATTTCTTCATAGTAATTTGTGCTTATAATGATCAAATAAATTCGAAAAAAATTATTTTTGTCTGGGAATTACAATAGATAAATAAGAAAATGGTCGGGGACTTCGAGTGTATTCGTTACATCTCGAATTTGTATCCTTCAGTTGCTCATTTGGTGGCCAAATCATAATGTACGCCGCTTGCCGCCCCGCAAAACTTGTCTGACTTTCGGTATTTACGATTCGTGCTCGTTAGTTTCTCCCATGTTGATGGAGAGGAGAAGAGAGGGCGTGGCGCTGCCCCCAAAAAACTTTCCCTGCGCTTTATAAGTATTCTATGATTTGCACAATACATCAGCTCAGCCCATCGTGAGTGCCTTCAGCTTTCAGTTCTGAGTCCTGAGTCCTGAGTCCTCGGTCCCCAGTCCTCATTCCTGCCTGCCCTCCTGACGAGGACAACAAACTGCAGTCACTTTGTTTGGCCCGGTAGTCCGTAGTCCGTAGTCCGTAGTGCGAGTGCGAGTGCGAGTCCCAGTAAACTTTCGCAAACTGCTCGCATTCAAACTGGGTGCTTCCTTGACTGGCCTCTCGCAGCAAAGTTTGCTCAAAGTCGGCTCCAACATTTATTCAGCTCTGAGCAATTGAGAAACATAGACCCCGTAGACCCGGAGACCCGGAGAACAGGAGAATCGTAGAGAAACAGGAAACTTTTGGCGCCAGCTTAGCGGCATTCAACTTTCAGCTTCTCCCTCCTTTTTGGCATGAGACTCTCAAGCGCTCATTTGTTGCTGCTGGCAGGTTGAGAAAAGCGGTCGAAATGTGGCAATGCACGGCACTAAATTAATGTCTTATTCATATGAAAATAATAAATCTACATTAAAAATGTAATTACCCAAAATCTACACTTTTTAATAAGATTTCGCTGATAAATCCTTTTTTTTTTACGACCGTGATCAGTAATCGAACCCTCGGCAGCTGAAAGCCTTCGACCTCGACCAGTTGAACTTGTTGATAGCCTTCTAACCCCTAGATATTTTGTATTTTTTACATAAGCAACATCCTACTCTTTCTCTAGTGTTCTTTGCTTCACAAAACAGCTCATCGAAACCTCGTTTAATGTAATTTCT
This sequence comes from Drosophila trapezifrons, assembly GCA_018874455.1. Taxonomy (NCBI): domain Eukaryota; kingdom Metazoa; phylum Arthropoda; class Insecta; order Diptera; family Drosophilidae; genus Drosophila; species Drosophila trapezifrons. The sequence goes on from JAEIIF010001651.1 coordinate 6,645, forward strand.
CCTGGAAAATAATTAATTGAACTCACATTTCTCCATGTGTAATGATGGCCTAAGCAGGAGGGCGGCTGAAGGAAGAAAGTCGCTGGGCAGACAAAGACCCCGCTCCCGGGCCCTTTCAGGCGTTACTCTCTACCATCTTGGAGGCGCTCCACTCCGCTTACTCTGTTCTGCCTACAAACATGGCATATGGTAATGCATATGTACATAAATTTTGTTGCATTTCGAGTGCTGCGCACTTGTTTGGCTCGAGAACTGGCTCTCAGTTGGGAACGTTGGACTTTGTACCACTCGCAGGAAGACAAACAGAGCTGCTGCTGCTGGCTGCTGGCTGGCTGGCTGGCGCTCACTCCACCGCTCCACTTCACTTGGCAAGTGAGTTGCATTGGTTGGGCCTTCGGGTGGCCAGTTGCATGTAAATCAAGCCGAATTTGTCTATTACAATCCCATCCGAGTCAGTGTCCAAGTCCTCTGACTACCCGCAGCGCAGCAATATATATTCGTAAATCGAGGCTGGATGCCGGCATCTGCACCGGAGCCTCAAGTTGACGGATGAGCAGAGAAGGAAGGCAGATATGCTTGAGAATGTCTCTGAGAGTGACTGAGAGTGCTTCTCTGGCCGCAGGGTCAAAGCTAAAAGTCACTAAAGTTATTGTCAACTATCTCTGATATCGCTTTCCAGATTCAGATATATATTAAATTCTTGAAAAGCCATGTTTCTGGGTGTTGAATAAATTGAAAGACCAAACAGGCATCTCAGATATATAAAAAAATATAATAAAATATATTTCTGCTTGGAATGCCTTTGTCGGTAGCGCATTTCCTTGAGAAAACCCGCTGCCCAAGGGGGAAAAAAATATATGCCAGGTAGAACTGTCAACAAGGCAGCTGCTTTCTGCCCACGGCAAGAACATACGTCTTATTCTCCTCCAGCAACTCAAGCAACAGTGTTTTTAATCGAAAAATCCTATCAAAATAAATTTAAAAAAAAATTCCCACGAAAAACTCTTGGCTTCTCACTCGGTCAGTCAAATATGAGGGAATCGGAAGGATGAAGGGGAGACCGAAAACAATTGTTAAATAAAAATATAAAAATAGTGCACGTCAGACAACAATGGGGGGAGGACGGCCAGCAGGAGGTGGCTGGTGCCTGGTGCCGTGGTTTCCACAAGGAACAGCATCTGATGCAATCAAACTTTCGCTGGAAATAAATTAAAACTGCAGAAAAGCATCAAAGCGCTGCAGGACATGGACAACAAAGGGGAGCCCAGGCGGTAAAGGGACTTTCTCTCTCTCGGGACAACATTTTCACCCGCAACAGGATGCTGCTTCGATTGAATTGTCTGGCTTACACTAGAAACCGGATGCGGATGTGGATGTGGTTGTTTCTGTGGCTGCTTTTTTTTTTGCTTTTGTTGCTTTTGCTCGCCAGCAAAGTTTTCTGCTTGGGCCAACGCTGCGTATGAGTAATCCGAGAAGGAAAGGCAAGGTGAGCAGCCGAGCAGAAAGCCAAGATGCCACCGGTCAATGCACCTATCTATCGATTTAAACGGCTGTCGTCCTGTAAGTTATTTAAGCTATTAACCAACAAACGCCAAACGCTTAGCAATTACCTCGTCCTGGCTCTGGTCACGGTGCTGCTTCTGCTTCTGCTTCTGGTCTTCGGTTACTTACAAGGACAGCAGCTGGCTGCGTTCCCGCATTTTGGCGGAAGAGCATCGATTAATATGACAGCAGCTTGCACATAGCTGGAATTCCTTAGCTTTCCTCGCATTCGGTTCATGGTTCATGGACAACGACTCGCCCGCCATGCCATCTCCGGCTCAACCGGCTTCCTGGGGGAACTCACACACTTCCTGTCGCCGCCGACGACGACGACTACGACGACGACGAGTCCTCCTACTTCCCGGTTCATCTCCGTCCGAAGGACTTCATTTTCTTGAAAGTCGCTTTATATTCGCCGAGTCCAACTCCTCCCGCCGACTACTGATCCAACCCTTTTGGCTGCTACGTCTCCGCCACCGCCTCCGCCACCACCTCCACCTCCGCCTCCTTTGTGTGCTCAAATCTCGAGACAATAATTTTTATGGCATACAATTTTAGTTCTGTTTTTATAGTTTTTCTTTTCTGTGAAGCGGCGAGGTGGAGCTAGGCGGGGTAATCGTGCCTTGTCGCCATGTAAAACAAAAGTAAATTGCCATTTTTTCCTAAGCACTTATTTTTTACTGCTCGGCGGAGACCCGGGACTGGGACCAGGCGGGACCGGGAACCGGGAAGCCGGGAAAGCGACACAAATGCGCCAGTCCACTGCCAGAAAAGGGAGTGCCGCTGAAACAATATGCCCATCGGAACTTGTGATTAACTCCTGGCCCAGTTCCCAAGTCACTCCAAACTTCGCTCAGTGTGTTTCAGGCGTATAAAAGAGAGACTCAGAGAGACCGCCGGCAGAGTTACCTGAAAACGGGGCTCTCCTTTGATGTTCCGTGCACACAAAAAGCTGGCAGTGGAACGTTAACGGGAGCGGTACTGCCAGGAATACCAAAGGAAACACCACCTCAACCAGCAGCAACCAGCAGTTACCGTGCCAGGACGACCAACAACAATGGTCAGGAGCACTAAGTAATAAGCCGTGCGTAGCTGGCTTAAACAAAAGGGGCCACGCCCATTAGTCGCACCATGACCGCCTCCAACGAGGCGTTAAATGTTGTCTTAATTTTGTTCAAAGGACAATTTTAACGCAACGACAAGAGCGCTAAGAAGGCGGGCTAAATTGAATTGAATGGCCGAGTGCGAAGTTCCAGGACAGCAGGACAGCATAATGAAGGCGAGACTCTCGGTTAGGGATGGCACAAATGTCGATAGCTCAACATTAAATCGATATTTTACTCAACATTATTTGATTAAATTAGTTTACTTGTTTTATTGATACTTTAAAAGAATCTATCGATCAAACTTGTGCTCTATCCATATTTTGTATGCACCTATCGATGTCTCAATATTATATTAATATTTAACGCGGCATTAGTATATCGATATCTCAATATTATATCGATATCTAACGCGACATTTAAATATCGTTGGTTTTATGATATGTTTGCTAGGTGTAACGATATTTTATCAGGGTTTTAGATGAAATTATCGATAATTTATTTAGCTTACCTTTGATATTTACTGTAAGAATTTATAATTTAAACGTAAACTATTTTTAATATGTTAATTTTATTTTTTAGCTTTAAGTTTAGAGCTTATTGTGAACCCAATTATAATAAAAAACGTCACTTTTAATGTAATCTTTAATATTTTGAGCCCGTAAAATGTATTTTTCAATAGTTTTATTTCTTGATACTATATTGTGTTATAAATACCTTTCATACAAGTTTTGAAATTATTTACTTAAAATTAATATTCTCTCTCCAGTTTACTTTAATTTGGAAAATTCTCTGACTAAAAGCCAATATATTATTTGTCTTAAATAATTGAAAAAAAAGCAACATCTTGTCTTGCGTTTGACAAAACTTTGTGTAAATATTTCCCCTGTAAATACCTTTTGAAATCGTTCCTGGGCTGACTTGTTTGCTTTTTTTTTCCTTTTCTCCTTATATTAAAAATGTAGCAAACCAATGGCGCTTGCTTGATTGCTTGACAAAGTCGTGTAGTTACATGTTGACGAACCTATCTATCTATCTATCCATAGGGCTGTGTGTGCGAGTGGCAAATTGGGACAGCTCATGTCCATCGATAAGCAATGCAAATTGCGATAGCAAGAAGGCAGTTCGACACATTAAGACGGTAAATGCACAGCCTGAATGTGGTCAGACTGAATGGCAAATGCACTTTTTTTTTACTTTACTTTCGTATGCGACGTGTTGTGGACGATGGACGATGGACGTGTGTCCGACACGAAATGAAGGGAAAAAAGCAGCCGACGAAATTCATTTGTCCGCGTTCACATAATGCGGAGCACTTATCGGACGGACAGACAATTGGGCATCATCTGGGCTGGAGGCGGGGCCGTATTGCTAGTTAATGGCTGGGGGTGGTCCTGGATCTAGTGGACACATATATATATGTACATAAAAGTGGCCCTGCACACACACACGATGCCTCGAATGGCCCATTAATAGGCGCTGCTTCTTGCCGGCGATGAATTCATAAATAAGGAATACGACACTCGCCTAATGTGGCAGCGGTGGTGTGGCATGGAGTGTGTGCAGGGGGAAATTACACTGTCCATATCGAATACGATATATGATTGATGAAAATTCGGTCGTCGAGTGTGCATATATGCAGGGACGTGTCCGTGTGTCCGCGTCCGCCGCGTCCGATCAATTTCAATCCCCCAGTCGAGTCCAGTCCAGAGTACGGAGTCCACTCCGCCTGACCGTCCAATAACTTTCAACAATTTTTATTATTATGCACATTGAGCACATTTCATAATGCGTGTGCGGGCAGATCCCGTCGTAATGGTCTCTGTGGCCTGGCCACATGACGTATGCGCAATATTGAGTATACGTCCGGCCAAAACAAATTAAATTGTATTACAAAATTGGCGCATGGCGGACGGCGAACGGCGAATGGCAAATGGCGAACGCTGAATGGTGAACGGCGAACGGAGAACGTCGAGCAAGGCGAGAGCAAACAGCCCGCAAAATGGCAACGCAATTGCGTGTAATATGTCGTGTGCACGTTGATATGCGGGTGCATGTGAGCGTGCGGGTGTGCGTGTGTGCGTGTGTGCGTGTGTGAGTGCATCGTAAATGAGCAAGGAGCACACAATATTGAGCGCTCGTTGAAACACACAACAACAGCACAAAAAAAAAAAAAAAATAGGAAACCCATGACGACATGTCGGCCCATATAAGTAACCCAGACAGTACGCCGAGCGCAAAATGCAGAACGCTGAACGAAGAACGTAGCTGGCAGGACTCATGGCCCCATTCACAGAGCCATCAATCATTCAAGCGATGATCAGCGGGTCTAGAAAAGCCTAGATGAAAATTATGCTGTTATTTGGCACAACAAGCGTAGTGCACAGCAAGAAATCTGCCAGTTACTATAACTTTACTGGGTATATGTTTAACTTTTTATTTATACAAAACATTCAGTAAGGATTTGCATTTATTCAATCTCACAGTTTAGAGAGAATTGTATGAATAAACTGGCCAAACTGTCTTTCATTCCATCTCTTCAAGGAGTTCGAAGACATTGGCGCCCGAGCAGGGACCCGTTCGGCCACCTGAACGGGTCCCTGCTCGGTCGCCAATGTCACCGAACTTCTTAAATATAAAAAAAAGGTTCTAAAAATAAAAGATCTGAGGAACTGACTTCAGTTACTAAACACAGCTGATCAAGCTTAATCCTACTATTGTAAATTAAAGAGTTTTTAGTGGTGACTGGAATATATTTTGAAATCAAATTTAAGCCTAGCCTCCTCTAAAGAACCCGTCTATTTCGGAAACCCCATTTTGACAGTCAATGAAATTACTAAATCCTTTAGATCGCTTAGCAAAAACCCAAAACCAGTTAAAGTCAAGTGCAAGACTAGTAAAGTGCAATAGCAATCATGTTCTTACTACGACTACGTTGTTGTATTAAAACATAAACCAAGGCAAAAGCGGGAAAGCGGGCAATCTTGTCTGGGATATCGCCAAATTAAATTCAAACTTTGGCAGCACTCAAAGTTTCGCCACCTCAAACAACTGCCTCATCGCACGCACCATCATCCCGATGGTTCAGCACCCAAAACAAAAAAAAAAGAGCCCCCTCCCCCCCATTGCAAGCGCGGCGGCATACTGGAGTGAAATTTTTGCGATATTTCACCCTTTTCCGCACTATCCCCCACACCCCCCTTTCGATAGAGAAAGTTTTGTCGCCTGTTGCCGCTGCGCGTGTTGGAGCGTCCATAATGCGTTGGTTCAAGCGGAGGAGCTGGGAGCTGGGAGCTGCAGCAGAGAATCGGAACACTCGGAGTGCAGAAAATTGAAAAGGGCGTGGCCATGGCAGCAGCAGCAGCTGGTAGCTGGTGGCTTGTAACTGGTGGCTGGTGGCTGGTGGCCTGCCAGTAAAGCAAAAGTCGCCACTGCATCGCGAAACTTTGGCTGAAATTGAAATTCAAACAGCGGCAGCAGCAACGACAGCAGCAGCAGCGGCGACAGCAGCAGCAGCTCGAGTAACCATGCGGATGGATGCTGGAATGGGGTATTTGTTTGGTGGGGGAATATTTGATTATACACAGACACTGATCCAGCAGCCTCTGGCCATTTACGGCTTGGAAGTGGCCAACGTTGGATCTGGAGCACGGACCTCCATTTGCGCTCCTCCAGATGAAACGGAAAGATATCACTGTCCGTGGCAACAGGCCAATGATTGGGCAACATGCCCGATGTGATTTGACAATGATTGCAGTTGAGCGGTGCACGTGCCTCTGGCGGTGCCACGCTCCATGACATGCCGCGTCCGAATGCAGCCCTGTAGCAGCGGCAGTTCGGCCGTTCTACACTTTGGCACGGCCACACTACATCCAGGTGATTGGCGTGTGACATGTTGACAGCAACGACTCACCGCGACTTATCGAGCCGTCGCGTGCAGTTTGCCAATTTCCGATGCGAAAGTGCTCGGCAGCCGCTTTTGCACCTGTCACCGCCACAGAATCCGCCGCACTTGTGTTAATAATATCTGCAGTATATGAGCCAGCGAACTTCCTTTATAGTTATCTTTGCAACTTTGGCCACACTATGTACAACCGTTACGGCAGAGAGGGAGAGCGCAAAAGAGAAGGCGAGAAAGGAAGCAAACTTTGCCAGGACAAAGTTTTTATGTGCTTGCAGGCTATGGCAAAAATTAATAGTTCAATATATTCTGCCTTTAAAATAAGGTAATAAACGTTATATAAGCAATTATTTTTTTAAATGCAGCTCAAGCTTACCTTTTCACTTATTTTTTATCACAAATATCTGTAATTCAATGCAATTTAAAATATACAAGACATGGAATACTAAAATATACCCAGATTAACATAAATTAAAGTATATTTAATAAGCTAAGCGAAGGAGTCTCCAGCTGCCTGAAGAAAGTATTTAATATAGCAATAAAAACAGCTCTTGAGACCATAATACTTATTCAATCGTTGTGATATTTTTGGTATATCAATAGAATTCTCTCCTCTTTTCTCTCCGTTTGTGGAAGCGGAACGGCTCCTACTCCCAGCTACATTACAAAACATTGCCACGAATACAATATACCCTTGTAATCCACAAGTACCGGGTATAAAAATGCGCTTCATTTAACAACAAATTGTTGTGACGACAAAAGGAGAATGTGCTCCCTGAACTCTGGCTTCTTCATATTGTTCTCCCATTTTTGTCACTTTCCCCCCTGCAACTTTCTGCCATGCCGATTCTATTTCGACCGCGTCCGTTTTTAACGGTTCAACAACTCTGGTCACATAGACACACTTAAAAAGCAATTGCCAATTGGCATACGACAAAAGTGGACAGAAAAAAAAAAGAAGCATTGGAAAAAAAAGAGAACCGAAACCGAAGCAATTAAATTTGTTCAAATCGATTTAAGCCCCGACAATAGGCTATGGTCGATGGGTCGGCCGTGGATTTTTGTGTTGATAATCGCTGGACCCAGTCCCGGACCCAGACCCATTCCTCGTTCGTTCCATACCATTCCCGGACCCTTGGCAAGGTCAGTTGGGTTCGTTGGCAAAATGGGGCGTGCCACACCATATAGCAATTACAACCGCAAATGGCAATAAAATGTCAACGTTAAATATAACGGCAGTTTGCGACACGAAGGAAATGGACGGCAATGCCGCAGCGCAAAATACTTTGCATTTATGCAAACGGTGGACAAATTTCTATTGAATGGCGTACAAATGCCCAACGCCAATCAGTCCGGTGATAAAGGGCTTGCAGTTCAGTAGAAGATCTGAACCTATAAAAAAAATACTCTTACTCTGAGCAAAGGAAGTCTAAAAAAAACATTTCATACAAGTTTCCTTTATATTAGGTCATACAACAAAAATACAAATTTAATGTGACCAGCTTAGTTTATTTACTTTTTCGGCTACAGTGTCATAGTGTCATAAAATGAATTTACATATGATGTGGCCTTGAACTCTGTTCAAATATTATTATTTTAATTTTAAAATATTTGTAAAATACATTTCATAATTCCAAAAATCTCTGCAATAATTTTTTGCAGTGCATTTTGCCATTAAAAATGAAAATGCACTAAATGAGCCAATAAAACACCGTATTGTAATTTTTCCGTAATTTTTCCTACAACAATGAATGGTCAGAGAGGCTATTTTCCATGTTTACTACCGCGTAAATATTGAAACGGGCCGCCCACTTTATGTCAATTGGTTAAATTAGTTAAGTTTTAATGATTTTAGGTTTATAGTTTTAATATGTTTGTCGTCGGGCGTCGGAAAAGTTTTCCCCCAAAAAATTGTGGATTTGTTAGTGGCGACCAATACACGATTAGGCCGGGCAGCTTAAATCGCGGTTGCAACTAACCGGAAAATGTTAATTTGCGGATCGGAACAAAGCCGGGGATTACCACGGAGCTATACTACGGTATAGGAGTAAGCTGTCCGAAAAAGTCTACGGGTCGAGCGAGGAGAGTTATTTGCATATTAAAAGTCCCTTGAAGGTCGCGCGCCAAATCACTATTGATTGCACACGCTGCCAAAGTTTGAGGTGGTAATCCAGGATTAACGACGGCGAGCGCGGGGGTAGCTCCACCTGGAAAATTCGTGTGGGCAAAGACCAAGGAGCTTCGCGACCAAAAAAACATACACACACCCAGAGTTGGCAGGCAACAAACAACCAAACAACTCTGGCAACTGGCAACTGGCAACAAACAACAAACGGTTGACGGGGGGAAAACAGCGACCAGAGAACTCAGAACGGCGACCAGAGAACTGAGAACGGAGAACTGAGAACGGGGAACGGAGAACTCAGAACGGCGACCAGAGAACTGAGAACGGAGAACTAAGAACGGAGAACGGTGAACAGGGAACGACGAACGAAAACCCATTGAGCAAATATTTAACAAAGCGCAAAATTGCAACGTTTTTCTTTTATTTGCATATTTAATTTGTTTCGAGGTTTTTTATTTCCGAGCACAAAAAACCGCTGACACGAACAACAACAATAACAACAAGAGAAAAATGGCAACAAAAACAATCACGAGAATTGTGCACACCGAAAACAAACACACACCAAAAAAACACACACACGCGGAGTCCAACGGAAAGTACGAGTGTACGAATGGATCCCTCCATCACCTCTCTCAGTCTGAGGGTCTGGAACTTTAAAGCGGTGGCCCCCATGAAACCGGATAGCAAAGGCCCTTACCCAACCCTACACCCATCCCTGCACCCACTCCTACACCCATCCCTACACCCTTCCCTACACCCTTCCCAACACCCATCCCTGCACCCATCCCTACACCCATCCATCCGTTTGTCATGTGTATCCATTTTTGGGCGTATAAAGTAACAGACACAGGCATTGAGTTGCAGGAACAGGCCTCTGACAGACGATATCCTCACATTATCCATCTCCCGCCCCCACGCAAGAAATCACCAGATTTGGCCAGAAACTAAAGATCAGGACTCTTGTAATATTACTCCTAAAATCGAGCGCACCCAGAAAATTCTATATACCCGAAGTTCGTAGGGTAAGAGAGCTTACTAGATTCGTTGGAATTTATGCAACAGGAAACAGAAATTGTTTTCGAGCCACAGATTTTGGCCGATAGAAATTTAGGATTTTCTCCCACACAGCAGGATTTATTTAAAGAAATATTAAACAATATTTTAAAGTTTTTAAGGTTATATAAATATTAAGTATTCCAGTATTATATAAACAAAGTTTTGTTAAAGCAAAGAAATCGCTAAATGTATATTTAAAATGTATAGAAAAAAGTGTCAAAAGTATGCAATGAAATTTAAAAATTGTTTTTTTTTGCTTGAGATGTAATTTATTATTATTATTAATCAGAAAAAAGTGTAGATCTTAAAAATCCCTTGAAATACGGCCCAAAAGTATGCTAAAAAACTAATATACATTGAAAAAGAACCATTTGAGATGATTTTGGCTCCAAAAATATTTAATTGCCTACTTTTAGACAGCTTTAAAGACTATTTTAATTTCTCTGGCCCCCCTCTGATTAGCTAAATACCTCAAATGTAATGATCAAAGTGATTAGTTCTTGATTGAGGCTTTTCAAATTGAATAAGACGCTTGGAAAATATATTTGCAGTTCTTCAAAGAGTTGCGAACCTGGCTTAAAGTCAGCCTCCGGTATCCTTCCGCTGCCAAAGGTATTACTGCTATATATATATATTTGTTAACTTTGGCATTTAGGAAGTTTTGCCTTTTGCTAATGATGATGTCGGCTGCCACCGAAGCTAAGGCTGAAGCTGAAGCTCGAGCTGCACTCGCAATGCAATGTTCCTTCCCTAAATAATTCATTGTCGGCTGCACTCAGCGTTGGTAATTTGCTTGTTGCTAAAAGTTGGTTGATGTTGCTTTGTGCTCCGTGCTTCGTGGCGAAGGGCAACCGATATTTGTGGCAACCAAAGCAAAGAGCAGGAGTCGCGGGGGCGTGGCGACCTGCCACGGGTGTTGACGTCATGAACGGCGCTTAATTAAAGCGGCAACCCGGCTCAATGCTAAAAAGGCGGTCCTTCACTTGCAGAATATGCTTAAATATATATTTATTTTGTCTTATTTTCTGCCGTTTGCTGTCGCTGCCTTGCTGCTTTGCTGCCTTGCTGCTTTGCTGCTTTGCTGCTAAAAAGAAAAGCAGAGCTATGCCATCCTCTGCCACTCGTCGTCAGCCGTTGGCTGGGTCCGCCCATCCAATTTGATGGCTCCACCCAGGACGCCAGGATGGCAGGATGGCAGGATACACTGGGATACCAGGACACCAGGACACCAGGCTCACTCAGCGGGTGGGTGGCGTTGCCGCAAGTCAGTTAGAAGCCGCAAACTGTCACAGTTTAACAACATTTTCATTAATCAAGTCGCCGCTGCAACTGCCACCTGAAGAGCCTGAAAGAGCCCCCGAAAGAGCCCCCGAAAGAGCCCAGAAAGAGGACGAAAGAGATTAAGGGGGCCGAATCCGACTCCGTCTCCGAGTTTTGAGGCCGAGTCCGAGACCCGAAGAGGAGCCGTCGCCGCCGAGTCCTGCCTTTGTCGTCCCGTTATCAATGTTTTTTCGGCAACTCGAAAGTTTCTGTGTCATGCTCGCTGTTTCGCTCAACATGCTTCTTTGTGGCAGCCCCCAGAGCTGCTCCACCTCCTTAGAAGCTTTTACGGTCATTGATATATCCATCCGTCTGTTTCCATGGCAATCACTTGCCGCATTCCCTGGCAAAGCAGCGAAATTTCATATTTTCAAGCCTTTATTTCGATCGGTGCTAGTCCTGACATCCCTATATATATATATATATATTCTTTAAATGTAAAACCTTGTTACCTGCAATCAGAAATCTATAAAGACTAAGCCATACTTCAGCATATGCCTTGAGAGAGCCTAAAAAAAAAATACTGAGTTTTTCATGTCTGAAAAGCAATGAAAAATAAAATGTTGGCTGACCGTTTGGGCTTAAATTTTATCACCATCATTTACTACTCGTAAACTCAAAGCATAATTTGGGCTGTAAAGCATGCTTTACAAGCCTGCAGCATGAAGGGGGGGAGGGTGCACCTTGTTATGCTCGCAAATTAAGAATTGTTTATCCTTAAATTTATGTTTTATATATTTTTTCTACAAGTTTAAAATGATTTTATGGTTTTTTACACATAATATCTACAGGAGTTGAATGGGGATTTAATGTGTGGAAACGAAACCTTTTAAATAATATTTCTCAACTTGAGAGTGTTAAATACAAGTGTTACCATATAATATATATTTTTACAATATTTTAGAGCATTGTTTTTAAATATTAAAATATAGGGGGTACCCCAAAAAACACTAGGGTTATGAAATCACTTAAAAAGGTGTCTAAAACTATGCTACAAAATGTGT
>JAEIIF010001668.1:0-16108 GCA_018874455.1 Drosophila trapezifrons
AAGCCTCTAATGAAAACTCTAATTAATGAAGTTTTTATTACAGTATCATAACACCATAAGTAATTGTATTATCCATTCAACCTTAATATATGCACTTTTTTAACCCTTTTGTCTTAAATAACATTTATTTTAAGAGTGTAACTCTGAAAACTCTGGTATTTATTAAGTTTAACCATATTTTTGAACTTTGTTCAAATGTTGATTGATTTTAAAATTCCTTGATCTAGTTCTTATTTATTTTAGCAATTGAAAAATGACCTAAACAACCTAGGGTATCGTTGAATCCATCCCATTTTCGTGTTAAGCCAATGAGGTCTATGGACTTGTTTTATTTTTAAACACCGTCGCTGCGGGCATGCTGGGAAAATGGCCGAAAACGGAGTCGCAAGAGCGAGCGCCGTGCAGGTTTTGCGGTTAATGCGATAATTTAATTGTAATGCGGGTCTGAAGTCCTGCGCGCCAATAATTTAACTTGCAATCAGCGCGGCATTTATTGGGTTAAACACATAAGCCAGCGCCCCGGGCGAAGACACAGACATACTTGCATGCCCGAGGAGTGAACGAACCCCAAGGATACACCGAGCTACAGAAGGAAGAACGAAGGAGCAGGAGCGAGAGAGCCTGGCAAATAAATTCAACGATTGCTGTGCAATAAGGGGACGCAGCCAGTTGGGCATTTTTGCACGTAAGCCACGAGGACGATGACAGCGATGAAATATGCAAGCCGGGTCCTGCTGAACCCAGGCATTTTCCAGGGCGAGCATGAGTCACACGGCCAGGGGGAAACTGAGAAAAGGAGGAATGGGGGAAAATCCGAGTTCAAGCCGAAAGCCAAACATTGATAAACTCCGACTACGGCTCCTAGCAACAGTTACCGGGGGTGAACACTCCTTGGCCCCGAGTCCATTGTCTCTGGGCAACGCATTTGGGGATTGCTTGCTATGACAGAAGGACACACCGAGGAGCAGTTGCTGGAGCTGCGACGCATCCTGCTGCTGACCGTCTACAAGAACACACTTAATCAGTTGGTCCTGCAGCAGCGTTCGCAGCGATTAAATGCCCGGAAACCGCTCTCGCTGCCCGCCTCTCTCCGGCGACGACGCAGCTCGTCGCTGGGGGAAAAGGAGAAGCCGGAGCGCATCCTTATTACCGGTAAGGTTCTTCCCCGACTGGAATCGCTGCTGGGCGAGCCGGAGGACGATGCCGATCAGCTGGACGAGGATGTGCTGGACGCCCTGAAGTTCGAGCGCGATATGGATGCCCTGCGCGGGATCTACGAGGCGGCCATGGATGATCAGGAGTTGGTAGAGAGGAAAAGTAATTCGGAGGAGGAAGAGGGTGAGGCAACTGATGAGGAGCATTCTTCGTCCAAAGAAGTGGGAATCCAGAAGATTGAAATGCTACCGAAAACTCTCAAGCCGGAAACAGGAGCTAAGGATTTTGAAATTCTTAAAGGTGAAAAGCTAATAGAAAAGACTGATAAAATTCCGTTGCTTAATGTCCCAGAAAAGTACCTAATTGAAGGGAAGAAAAACACCTCCCTTGATGATGATCCTCTCGATGCACCGCAACCCCAAATCGATATGGAGGATACGTCTTTCCAGGAGGATAAGAGCCTGCAAATCCTTAAGCAGGCCATAGCTGCCCTGGGTGGCAACAAGAGCGAAGTTTCCCAAGCGGCCCAACAGCTGCAAGAGTCCAAGGACGAGCTGAAAAAACTCAAGGAGGATCTTGAGACCGAGAAGCGAGTGACCAAGGACAAGTTGCTGGATCTGGAGGATCGCATCGCCGAGACCAAGTACAAGCTGCGCTGTGTCTCGCGGGTCAACGACCTTGAGTACAGTCTGGTGCAGCGCTGGGAGGAGGGGCGTCTGGCCCAGGGAACCATTTGGGGAGAGAACGCGGAACGGGCCTACTTGAGGGATATCCTGGACATCAAGCAGAAACTGGCGCGCGAGGAGCGAGTAAGCACTGAGCTGCGCTCCTTTCGACAGCGCGAAATCGTGGACTTGCACCGCCGGATCGAGGAGTGGCAGGAACGGTATGTCAGCGAGATGCGGCGGGTGGATCGCGAGGCCGAAGCCTGGGAGCTGCGCATCCTCGAACAGAAGAAGCTGCTCGAACGGCATCGTGAGATCTACGAGGAGCGGGTGATCTTTGTGCAGGAGTATCGAGCCCAGAAGGCGGAGGAGCAGCGGCTGCATGACCTCCAGGTCCATCGCATCCAGTGCGCCGTCCGGTTGCAGGCCTGGTGGCGCGGCACCATGGTGCGACGAGGTCTGGGACCATTTAAGAAGAAGCCCAAGCGCGGCAAGCGCGGGAAGCCCAAGAAGTAGGCCCTAGAATTCGGTAGCTCTAAAATAATAAAAACTATACTCATTTCTTGAACAACACTTAAGTTAATGTCTACAGCTTGTTTTCTTCTTTCTCTCTGTGCATTTTGACGAGGGATTTTTTCTGCGCTCTCTCCGCGCTTTATGGAAATTAACTTGTGACTTAAAACCAATTAAAAGTTGGACGCACTGCAGTTAACACGTCAGCGGTCGGCGGCCACTGACGTCGCCCTTAATGACATGCTGCCAGTGTCAACAGGGCCGTCTCGGGCATTGTTTACGCCAGGCGATAATAATGGTCAGCGGTGCAGGAGTGCCAGCAGAAGAGGAGCAGTGGCAGGAGGAACAGGGGGCAGGACCAGAGGACCAGAGAGCATCCTGACCGTCCCCAAAAGGCACGAGTTGAAGTTGCATCTGGAGTTCCATTGTTTTCGCCTTTATTCCTGTCGCTGCCTTTCTTTTCTGCATTTATTTATCTTTTATGCCAGGGAATGGCCAAAGTGGTTTATTTGTTGCGGCGCATTCATTGGCAACAGGGCGAGGGGAGGCTAAGGGGGCAAGGGGGCGTGGCATTCGCTGCGATGCGTGCACCACGAGGAGATAAACTGCGACAATTTGCCCGCTGAATGAGTGGAGTGGAACTCTTTCAGCAAGCAAAAACTTTGCCACGGCCTCGAGTGTGCGTGTGGACATTGCAATTTAAAATATAATTAATGGTCGTTGCCTTAATTTATTGAATTTGCATGGCACAAGGCCGCATTGCCGTCATTTCTTGTTTGTTTTCTGCCTCCACTGTCACTGTCCGCCAGTTTTTCGCCTGAAAGTGCCAGGACGAGGACGAGTGCGAGTTGGAGTCCGAGTTGGAGTTCCCCAGTTTGCGTATTTCTCGCGAGTGTCCATGCACAGGCACTCACTTTTAATGGACTTCGGCCAGCTTCCCAGCAATTGTTGCCGCCTGGTGGATAATGACCGGCGAAAGTTCACTTTCTGACTTGCCACTTGGACACACAAATCGGTTCCAGATAAGCAAGGAAGAAGGATATTCCACTCGCTGTATCGAGTATTAACAAGTGTATTTAAAGGCTATCCTGATTTTGCGTTTAGTTATTTATATATATAATTTATAAACAGTTGCAGCATTGATGTAATTATGTAGGCAGAGCTCTAATTAACGCGAAGTTTCGAGCTGCAAAAGTAGAAAATATTGTGTGGCACGAAGGAACACTCCTACGTCCAAATTAAAGCTGGAACTGCCCAGTAATTACAAGGAATTGAGATGTGCAAATTTCCAAAAAAGAAGGCTAAAGAACATCCGAGGAAAATGTACCAGTTTTGGCAGGAGCCGCAGAAATTGGCAACCGTGGTTGCACGGCCTATTGTTCGCATGGCGGCGGATGAATTAAGGGAAGATGGGGCCGTTTCCAAGGCGAGAAGGCGAGAATGAGGGCAGCAGACAAACAATCTCCTCGCTTTTTTCCCACACATTTTTTTTTTTCTCTCGTGGCTATCTCTTTGTGCGGGGATCTCATCCTCTGCTTCTGCACTTTGCATGCGCCCCGCACTATTTGCAACTTGAAGAAGGCAGCGAATGCTCCATAATGGCCACGGCCATTGCCTCTGCCTCCTCCCTCGACGACCGTTTCCGTTAGTAACCCCCATCCCATTCCGGCCTGTCCCTTCCCATTCCACGCCGTGTCATGTGCGTTACTTAAAACGCACGAAATGGTGCTGGCCTTTTAAAGGCGCCGCGCCGCTGCTGCGAGTGCCGCTGCATCCCCGGGGAAGGGGATTTCGGGCGGGATGAGAAAAAAGGGCCAACTGGGGCGCCCCGAAAAATTTACATACAAATTAGGGTTAATGAGCAGTGAAATTGTTATTTAACTTCAGTTGGCCCGTTAAGCGCTTTAAAGTGTGCAGCACTTGAGCCAAGCTAGTCTTCAAATAACTGTGTACTTTGCGACACGTTTTCGAAATTCTCTTTAGCCCCGGTTAAACGGGGTGACCTTTTGGAGCCACGCCCCAATGGCCATCCGCCCACCACAAAACAACAGCATTTAATTAACAATTTTGGCGCTAAGATCATAAATATAACATTGCGCATACGCCACGCGTTCCTAAATTAATTTTACACCTGTTTATTAGTCCTCTACTACTGCTGTAATCAACGGATTTCAAGTGCACTTTAAATATAAATTATTTGTTAATAGTTTCAGCTTAGCACTTATGTAGGGAAATTTAAATACTGATGCTTACTTTTACTCAATCTGAGTACTAGGCTTAAGGGCGTTAAGCTCTTTACTTTACCTGAATACTTTCTCCATTGTCTTCAGGCTAAGAGTGTTTTTTATAGAATAACCTAAGAATTGGTAATCCTTTTCTAACTATCCTTTTCTGTGTAACCATTAATTAAATATTACTTAATTTATTTTAGTTGACAATAATATTATTATTCCATATTTCCATTCTATTATAATAGGGTATTCAAGCAATAATTTAATAAAACAAAACTGTTATTCATAATAAAAGCAATTTAATAATAAAGGAAATAACTTTTATATTTGAAGAAACCAAATTAAATACTAGAGGTGTCGATTCCAGTACCGGCATGACTATCGATTACATCGTGTCGACATCAGTATATCGACTAAATCTAATCGATGTATGTATACCGATAGCGACGCTTTTCCGGAATTCTTTATCGGCAAACGCCGCCAAATCTCGTTTACATTTCGGGGAGAAACCTAGTGAAAATGGCTTCCTACAGCCCAGCGATGAGCGTACTGAACACTGAATCACCAAAGACAATAGATGCCATCACGGGCGATCAACGTTTACAGCGAGGAGTGGCCGAGCGGGATGATCTACTCTGTGCGCTGGTCGAGATTCTCTGGGATAACGAGCCGGGCCTGAAGCGCGTGCTACTTAGCATGAACAACCTGCTGCAGGACAACCTGGTCTTCAGCTCCCAACTAATGTACAAGTTGGTAGTTGCGGCTACCTCTGGCAGCAAGGACGAAATCCCGGTGCGCAGAAGCCTGCTTGCCAACGCCCTCGTCTGCGTACAGGTGCTGGTGCGCAGAATTCCTGCCGGCGAAGGGGCGCTTCTGTTGCAGCAGCTCCTGGCCAAGACGTCAGAGGATTTTCAGCCATATGCGGCCCAGATTCTGGAGCACCTGTTCGACGACTTCGTGCGCCTGCTGGGATCAGAGTGCTTTCTGCTTTTGCTGGACGCCATGCGGAAACTATTGCAGTCGGAGAAGTCGAAGGATCGCAGATCGTCCTACCTTCTTATGACCAAGATCCAATTGATGTGTAAAATCGACGGAAAGGATGGAAAAGCCTTACTGGATTCCATGCAGTGCAGTGGGGAGCAGTGGTCCGTCTTCCTGGCCATCATAGCAGACTTGGAAAAGCAGCAACTGTTTGAAAGCACATTCGGAACCCAGCTTCTCCAGCTTCAGCTAATGTCCAGCGATCTTGGCGAGCGTTGGCTGGCTTGGTTGCGCGCCCTGTGCCTCCGACTCCTGAAGATAGACGAAAACGATTATACACGCAGATACCTTAAGCTGCGCAAGGTCCTAGACTATTTTCTGGCCCACCTGAGTGTCGCGCTGCTCTACCGCTTAGGTCTGCTGCCAGAATTCCTGATGGCCACCAACAAATATCAGTTGTTCGATCCCGAGGATGACAACTGCCTCAAGGAGGAGCAATTAAAGCAGTTTTTGGCACATGGCAGTGCTGAACTTCTGCTGCAGGCACTGGTGGCACCGGATTTTTATTCGGAACCTGTCTGTATGCTCCACTGGCTCCGCAGCATGGAGTATAGCCAAGTGAAACGTGTTCCCAAAGAGCTGTTTATTAGGTTGTGTGTTAGGGTTAGAGAGTGCTCTTCCTGTCTTCTTCGAAAGGGAATCAAGGATCAGGTCATGCTCTTGTTCGAGGTAAGGATCTCAATTCGGTTGGGGTTTCCAGCTTTGATCTCACTCTTAATTATTGCAGGCCACCATAGACGCCTTTTCTTTGAGGGATTATATGTCCTGCACCGAGTCGTTGTTTAGTGGGTTTGATACGTGGAATGACCAAGAACGATTTATAGAGAAAATCGAGGAGTGCACAGATTTTGAGACGCATACTGACTGCTTCACCAAAGCATTCTACGAAATATTCGCAAATTCTGAATATAGGCATGGCTTCCAACCAAAGGTCTTAAATATTTTAAAATCGGCGTGGAAAACTTTACCTAAACAAAATCATGGTTTCTGGCGCCTAGTTCTGTTTGATTCGAATGGCGACGTATTCATCAACTTTTATAGAGACGTTTACAATGTAGACCCAAAATTGCTTCAGAAGGGAGCCAGTCTCGAGATAATGCAAGTACACTTGCTCGACAAACTAGACTGCCGGAGCAGCGAGGAGAGATCCTTTTTGAAGTCACGATGCGTGGACCTTTTCACTAGGAACCTGGAGTCATGGAGCCAGTTGGAGGAACTTAACGTCAATCCCATGGAACTGTTGGATCAGGGCACCAACGTCACCAGCGAATATTTGGGAACCTTATTGGGAGCACATAAGAAACGATTACAAGACATAAACGTACTGAGCGCTCTAATTGAGCGTTCGGCTATTCAATATGATTGGTAAGTCCATCAGTTTAAGAACAAACTCATTAATACCATTGAATTGTTCTTCAGTCAACTCGTCTTGAAATATGCTTATGACAATTTGACACAAATGGAAGTTGAGAGCTGCATAGCTGATCTCCTCCGTTATCAGAAACTCTCGTTCTGGTCATACATTACGCAGGACACGTCGCTGATGTTAAAACTGTTGATTCAGGGAAATCCAAAAAAAGGAAATGATCGGTGAGTTAGCATTACTCTTTAAGTTTTAAAAGCCATCCTGGTTAGAGCTGGAAAAGTATCGAAGTTTTCGATGTTTTAATATGGAAACTTCGATTTTACATCGATAAACATCGATGTTTTTCCATCTCTAACCCTGGTAACGAATACAAACACTCTTTTAGCATTGTGGCTGCTTGTGCACATAAATTGTTGAATGTCTGCGAATATAATGCTGAGGTTCGAACACTAGTTGGCTGGAACATCGCAGATAGTCACGAAAATCGATCTGTTATATTCACACACCTTCTGAAAATGAACGAGCAGCTGTCGTTAAAGCATCCTCTTTACGCTATAAACTCAACCGTGCACAGGCGAAAAATTCGAATTGCCTCTGCTTTGATTCAACTTCTCAAGTACCGTTGTGATCCCATATCCTTAAAGGGTTTCTTGTTGCCGAACGATCCACTCGGCTTAAACCTTATGCACGAGTTTATCTTAGGCAATGGAGTGAAAACTATCGATTGGGTACTGGAAGCATTACCAAAATTGCAGCCAAGGGAACAGGAGTCCTATCTCTCCGTCGCTCACATTTACATTGTGAAACATTTGAGAGAACTCGAAGTTCAAAAATTAACAGAAATGCTCACTGTACTAATACCGTTTACAAAAGGACCGAGCTATGAAACGCGAACGCTGGCTCAATTAATCCTGCATAATTTGGCTGTCAAGTGTGAAGAAAAGAGGTAAAGCCGGATACAGTTCTACTACAATTCAATTATCTTAAATATTTATTTTTTTAGCATTCATAATTCACTAGCAGTTACCCTAAAGAGCTCCGTAGAGGTTTTATTAGGAGACAAGCTCAGTGAGCTTCGAAGTGATCCTCGGCTCATGCTCCCAGAAGTGAAACTAGACGAACATTCTGTTAAAAATGATTCTTATGGCCTTCTTTATATTACAAATGCGCCTTTCGATGAAATCAGCTTGACAGATGAAGCCGAATTTTTCAATGAATTATATGATAATGCTCGTCAAGTTTTCAAAGCTAGAATGTTGCAATCCAAAGGAATCTCTCTCGCTGCTGTGGAAATAGCCCGCACATCTGAGAAGCCCGCAGAACAGGAACTTATATTAGTGGCTTCTCTCGTTGATAAGGGAACCGATATCGCAGAATTGACGCGCACCTGTAAAAAGTTTGGAGTTAGGTCCCTGGTTTTGGGCGAACAGTCACATTCGGAAGAGTCTAACTCTGCCAACTTAAGGTGTGTGTATGAGAGAATATATTTTGAAATCCTCTATATAAAAATATTTATTACAGCATCGTTGAAGTAAAGTCCGCATCTCTTACTGAATTTCTTGTGGCAAAGCAGGCTGAGGGTTATGAAATCGTTGGTTCTAAGGCAGCTTTTGGTATCCTTGAACTCTCCCCATTTCAGTTTCCAAGGAAGTGCATTCTTGTGTTGGGGTAAGTTTCATACTTACAGTAGATCCGACCAAACACTGTTTAATTTGCATTTTTCAGGCACGAGAAACTTGGAATACCGGCTAACGTAATTGGTGTCCTAGACCATATAGTGGGGGTTCCACAAATCGACCCTTTGGATTCGAACTTGGGAGCCTCACTGCTTGTCTGGGCGTTCTTCAAACAACATTGTACCTAGGAGCAACTTATTTAATAGTTTAACCCGTATTTCAACTGATCTTTAATACTTTTCTCAAAATGAATAATTACTCTGTCAAGCAGTAGTATTACTTTTTCATTATATATCTGTTGACACTCGAACTGATCGGTTTTCTTGTTCTTTCGCTTTTTGAAATAACTTTCCTTTATGTTTATATAAGCCTTGTTTATATAAGCCTTGAAGTTTCCCTAATATGTGTATTACAAGCTTGTCTCAAGCACTATTTCTAACAAAAACTTTGTATTTAATAAACAATTACCATATTCATCTGCAAACAAGTATTTCTTTCATGCGTTATTTTCTGTATTTTTGGCTAATTTTTTCTGCGAATATTACAACCACGGACACCACATTTTATTCCAAGAAATCGATGCCTGCCCTAGAAGTCAACAAAACTTCAAAAGGAATTATTAAGCCATCGGGGCAAGCTGTTGGCTCTTGATATCTAAAATATCCCCACAGTTTTATAAGTGTAGCTGACCTCATAAAAAGCTTGCATAAACCGAGTAGCGTTTTATTGCCACGCCCACAACCACATCGACCTCTTCATCCCTTACGCAGAGCCACAAAATTTAATTAATAATCTTGCGTATAATTCATAAATTGAATATTGCGCATACGCCACGTGTTCTTAAATTAATTTTCATTCTCACTTTTTATATTCATTTTGCATTTTTACTGCTGCTGCTGCTGCAACAGAGCGAGTTGGAGTTTTATTTAAAATTTAATCAAACACTTTAATTTGATTAACAGCGCACGTCTTTCAATATAAATTTATGGCCGCACGACGCATAATCAGAGACCAGCACCCGCACCACAGCCAGAGCCAGAACCGGAGAAGCGGAGACCCAGAGCGTCGAATGCCGGAGAGTGCCCCACTGACCAGCCGTAAAAAAGGGTTGACCGCCCGCACATTCATTCACTCGATCTCAACTCTCCCGTCTGGGCTTTCAACACATCAACGCCGTCATTTGATATGCGTGCGTGTGACGGCGACGGGGTGGAGTTGCCGGGGGAGACTAATAGCAGCACGTACGTTTGATAAAATATTTTATTGGCATGTATGGGTGGCGTCCTGACGGGCCCAGCGATTTTATAGATTTTTCTAATGCTCTGGCGAAGGGGTTTAAAAAAAGCCCGCAGGCCATGAAGTCTAGGCGCGGCTAGCAGCTGCAATCTGAGGGAAAATTCTCATTTTTGTTAGTTAAACTTCCATAATGTGAATGTCTTTATCGGAAGTTGTCTATAAAATATTCAATTTCAAATGCGTTCGATGGAATAATAATAATTGTTATGTATTAGAAAAGCTTCAGATATATTTTCCATTAAATAAAAAAGCTACCAATAAAGTGAAAAAATAATTTTAAAAAATAGAAAATGAAAATAAATACATTTCATAGCCTAAATCTTTTGAAAAATCCAGATTTTTGTACTCCTTTTCTTATGAAACTTCCATTGTACCCACAAAGCTGTTCCTTATCTTTTATTGATTGTTTTCCCATGCATTTCTCATGAAATTAGTGCACCGTCTGAACGGCAATTTGGCCACACAAATCATTTTAATATACACAACTTCGGCTGTAGAGCCTATCCGTAGCCGTGGACTATGGCATTTTTATTGGCCTACGTGTCTTTTGTGCCATGGCTGTTGCCACAACACTATCTCGTCATGCGAATCTGGAATAAATCTTTCATTTCATTTCTGGTGCACGGAAGTCACGGGCACCGGTCAGCTCAGCAAGTTTTGGCCCCGAATCGCTACGAGCTTTTGATAAATGCCAAAACAAACCGAAATGTGCTATTCTCTGTCCCGTGGCCTTTCTTGATTTTTCGCTCAAAATTCTGCGAGCATACGCATCCGCATTCGCATTTGCACAAGCATTCCCGCCAAATCTCATCTCCTCTTGGCATAATTCCACAATTAGTCCAAGTCATGGGAAGCGTCAAATTTATGCGCATTCGAGGGAATCCCCGTTCAATGAACCTGTCCGCATCAACGCACGGCCCACTAAATTGAATTCTTTGTTTTGGCAGCAGCTCCGGGATCCAGAATCCAGAGTCCCGTCCCGATTTGAGGCTCCAGGATCTGGGAATCCGGGATGGGGGGAAAAATAACTTCAAAAAGCAAAGCAAAAGTTTTTAGCAAACGGCAATTTTCTGTTATTCCATTTGTTTGCCTGCTTGTATTGCTGTTTGCTGCTGTTGTTGCCGGGGTGCCCGTTTGGAATTTTAAATATGGCGTCTGTTTTGTTTGAAAACGGAAACGAGTGTCTGTCAGTTTATTTGTTTGTTGTTGATGGCGCTCCCTCCGTGCTGCCGGCGAAGGCAGTAAGCAGCGGCAATGGCAGTCCCAAAAACGAAGTCAACCAACTTTGGCAAAGGAAACGCCGCCTAATGTGTTAGTTTGCCAGTGTGTTTGTGTAACTCTGTTTGCAATTGCCAGGCCGTTGCCACAGGCGCTGGCAAAGGGGGCGGCTGTATATGGGAATATTTGGGGATATTCAATTTTCCAAAGATAAGAAACGATTTTCCTTCGAAGGCTTAAGCAAACCTGCAAACTCACAGAGGAAAACAAAAATGTTTTTGGCTAAATAAAAGGTTTAAAATTATTTGAAAAGGGTAAAAGAAATTAAAAGAATTTTAAATAAAATCAATTCTATTAAAACGTGGTTTAAAGACATTTAAAATGAGTCTTAAAATGAGAAATGTATTGTTAGCATTTCTAATAGAGAAACAGAAAGTTTGAACTCGATAATTTGATTTGATGTCGATAGGTTAAGTGATCTTGTATTCGATATTTCCGTTTGAGATTTAGTATTAAGTTCTGTATTCGGTATTTCTATTAAGAGTTATAAGTTGCGAATTTAGAGAAAAACACGCTGGGCACATTGCCAAAAAAGAACGAAAAAGTACGACGTACCAAAGAGACAAAATTGAAACGCTATTGTAAAACTAAATTAAAGAATAAATATAAAATAATAGGCGAATAAAAATGTCTTTCGCCGAACTTTGACATATATTAAACGAACGCTATTGGCAACTCAAGAAGAGACTTAAAATAAGGGCTTTAAGCTTACATTTCTGATATTGTATGCACTTAAATATTCCTACAGTCATAGCAAATTAAATTCACAAGGAAATAGTTTTCCTGTTTTTTTTAACCCCTTTTTATGCTGTTCGAATCAAAGTACCCAACATCTCTGGTCTGAGAGCCCAACTTTAACACATAAACAGACGAGGACTCGCATAAACGCATACACATGCAAATGACACAATTTTCCTTTGAGCTAATAAAGTTGACTTTACATTTTTAATAGTCTACTTTTCGGCGCATTAGTTTTAATGCTTATGACGATGATGCTGTTTTGCATGGGAAATGCACGGGATAAAGTCCTGCCATGCCCTGGCTGGCGACCCCATTAGATCTGGCTTCCTGCCCTCGGCCAGATACCTGACTTGGTTGCCAAAAAACGAGATTTCTCACTCATTATGCGGGGGGACCAATAAATATTTGCCTATCATTCCACTATTTGCATTTGCCAAACGAAATTGATGAACGTCCTCTCCCTGGTCGTGGTCTTGGCAAATTGAATTGGTCCAGCGCCATTAACAAAACTGAATTTTGCTTATCGCCATTGGCAATGCTTTTTGCCCTGCCTGCCCTTCCACCGGAACATGACACACACTCATGCGCTACATTTGATATTTATGCAGATATTGCTGCTGTGCTGGCGCTGCTCCTGCGCCGCTGCTGCCTAGTAATGAGTAGCAGATAAACATGGCGATAAATTACTGCATTTTTGGGCATTCATTATTTACCATGCGCAGCCCACACTCACGCACTCGCCAATCGAAAGCTGTAAATGAAATATCTACACTGGAAAAGAAATCATTGTCAGGGAACATCTTAAATAATTTATATTATAGCTTGAATAAACAATTAACTTAAAGGGACTGCTTTCTTTAAACCTTTTTACATATATATCAAGTTATTTCCTTCATAAAGGATAAGTTTTCTGACTTCAGGACAAAGTCGATCCATCAATTCAGAATTAGCAAAAAAAAAACCTAAAACAACTTCCAAATTAACCTTTTTGTAACCGAAATAAAATTCATTTAAAAACATTTCAAAACGCAATCAAAATTCTTGATGAAATCAAGCTGCCATAAATTAGTTTAAAGCCGAAACAAATACAAAACGAAGTCAAAAATTAAAAAAACCAAGTGTGGTCAAAGATAACTACATAATAGGATACGTTTTTTTTAATTTAACTTTTTGGCTATTAAATTAGCATTTAATCAGACTTTATGAATATCTAAAATAAAATCCAAAGTTTTTTCAAATGTAATTCCCTTTTCTGAGTATTTCTGTGTGTGTTTGCGGCCTTAAATCAGGTCCGTCCTTGCTGCTGTCATAGAGCTGCTTTATGGCCGCATTTCCCGGCCATTCTAGAAATACAACAAATTTTAATTAAATACAATACCCGGAATACCCGGCAAGTAATGCGCATATGTAAATGCAAATGGCTCGAATGCTTGCGGGCGAACAACAAAAATTTAATGCAAAAACAGAGAGAGCATAATGTAAAAAGACGTCAAAGTATTTAGCGCACAATGCAGCAGCAATGCGACCAAAGCGCCGGCAACAGCAAATAAAGAATGGAGAAAAAAACTGAAACGACATGGCCAGACCATTAAGCGGCACTTGCTCTTTTTTTTCACCATTTTTCCGCTGCAATTTAATAATTCTCACTGACAATGCACTTGCTCATTTGCCATTTACCAGTTACCAGTTACCATTTGCCGCGCATTCAAAATTGTTTCTTGCAAAAATTGTAAAACATGGCGAAGAAACGCATTTGACAAGCTGCAAACAAAGCTTTAAAAAAAAAGAAAATGTAAAAACAGCAGTTGGAAATCATACAAATTGCTGCATGTGGGCTATGGAAAAAATATTAAGTTTTTGAATGCTTGTTGCTGATGCCTGCCCGCTGGCTGAAAGTTGTTGCTGGCTGCCGTGACAGATGGGTGGACATTTTGTCAGCGAGCGCAAAAAAGGGGCAGGCAGACAATCTAGGAAGATGGCATCCCTCGATCGCAACGATCATCGAATACTCTAAAGTCAAACAAATCAGAGTTTCATTATTTTCCTATATTATTTATAACAACACATATTTCCTCTATTACTATTTAAATTTCTGGGAAACTATTCTCCCTTAACCATAACTTAAAAGGAGCTCATAGCTGTGGATCATTTTCCACTTGATATTCCAGAAGGGAAGAGCTTTCCATTACAGTTTCTCTCTGCACTGTTGCATTATTTAATCTGGTTTGGCAAACTATATCATATAGTTGCCATTACTCCGGCATAAGACTCTTACGAGCAGGAAGAACAAAAAACAAATTGTTGACGCCAGCTACAAACAATTTGCAATTCAACAGCTAAAGGGATCAGCAGGGACAAGCGCATTTGCTGCCTGCCGGGCGGAGAGGGAGGAGGATACTCCGGGGTGAGTTGGAGTCACGGGATTTGGCAATCCTACACATGTTTGTGTCTGCGAGCTCGGTTTGGGTACGTATTGGATTGGATTGGACTGGTTTGGTCTCTGGGCGTTATCAACAGCTGTCTATCTGTGCGTTCCAGTCCAGTTGCTGTTAGTTGGCTTTTTTCCTCTGCCCGGGTCTTACCAATTCACATTCGTGCACTTAAAACGCATTTGTTTTTGTGCCGAATCATCGATTTGATGTAGCTGCTTCCTGCTAAAATTAATGAATTTGTTTGCACGGCATTTCGGCTCGGCGTTGGGGGCGAAAATTCCCAGGAAATGTCAAATAAGTAAGCCAGATTAGAAGCCATCTTCATGCAGTCCTAATTAGCCCGAGTCCTGTGATTGCTTCTTGTCTGTTAATTGAGCCCTGGCTTTGGGTTTCCCTTGACCTCGTCCCGGGCAATTAATGCCACATGTGGCGAACACCTGGCCCCAATGCCCCACAGGGGTCATTATTAATTACTTATTAATGTATATTGTTGCGTAACTGGCTCATTACGGTCAATCAGCAGGCGTCGAATTGTGTTTTCCTTCGCCCGGCCACTCGGAGCCATTTAACATTTCATTAACAATTTAGAGTACTTAAGTGTGCGAGTGAGCAGCGAGGACGTGGGCGAAATGACTAAAAAGGAGAAACACTTAATGAAAATATTACGCGGGTGCGAGTAAATTGAAAGCCAAATGCATTTTAATGCCGCATTCTCAACTAAAATGAGGCACCAGCACAAACACCAGCACACGCTCTCGCAAACACATCCGCATCCGCATCCGGCGACCGGAAGCCGCAATGTGCAATAAAGATTGCACGGCGCGTGAGTGTTGGGTGGCACAAGCACGATGAGATGGGGTTTCGTACACTCGCAAAAATATTTCGCACACTTCATTGCAGTGCGTTAATATCAAGTAGAGTCCAGAACGATTTCGGGCATTATTTTGTCGAGTGCACTTGATGTGGCGGATGCTGAACGAGAAACTTTGAGGCGGCACGTAAAGATCGTTGCCATTGATTTATGCGCCGCGTGCCATTGCGAGCGTGAAGCGTGCAACAAGCCCGGCGCACAAAGCGGAGAATGAATGGGGGTCCAGAAGGGATTGCCGTCGAGAGCTGGCCATGGAGCTGCTCACGCCGCTTGACGTGAGCTCCGAGGCCAGCTGCTAAATAACTGTGTCACTTGCCGCCCATTTGCGACCCCGCGCCACCTCGCCGCGCCGGCAGCCAAATAAAGCGCGCTCCGAAGTATGCTAAGATTCTCCTCGGCCAAAATAAGAAAAAAAAAAAAACATTCTGGAAACGCTGCAAACAAGCTGATGCTTACACCTATTTTGTACTGCGAAATGTGATTAAGTCCGCGCTGGCGACGAGTTCATTGCGCGCGCAAAATGCTTCGCCCAATGGTGAGGGTTTTGCATGGAAGGTGGACGTGGACAGCGGTGTTTGCTGATGGACTTAATAATGGATTTTGGTGCTCCATTCTGGGTGAATTTAAATTACTGTAGGGTTTTTTAATCTTTATTTAGATAACAACAAATGTACTTATAAACTGGGGTTCTAACAACATAATACGTGGCCTAGCTTATATATTTTACACACTTTTACTTCTCTTATTGCCACTGTATATTTCACCACTTCCACTGCCCTCAAGTATAGAGGTGTCAAAACATCGATGAAAACATCGATGCATCGATGTTTTTGAAATTTTCTA